>APFE031193702.1:42690-101081 GCA_000404065.3 Pinus taeda | reverse complement strand
TGGTGAGACCTTCCAGGCAAGGGAAACACATGCATGTTTACAAGTAAAGCAGGGAAACAAATAATTAGTGATTATGCATTTAATAGTTATCAGCGGGAAAAAGATTATTTGTTTTATCTTACGTAATGAACAAGTTGACATGCTAATGAATTACTAGTAAGACTCTCTCAATGATAATAGTAGGCTTACTATCTTTCATTACAATTTCAGTGCAATCGGATAGTTACAGATATCATTGCATAAAAGAAAAAGGTAATGACAGGATTTAATTTCCATTCACTAAAACAAAACGCATAAGCTATTCTAAACCTTAAGTAAAAGAACAAATCACAATAGTAGAGCAACTATTCATGTTATTTTATGATTTTAAATTGTCGCACTGTAAATTTAATAGCCTACTGAGTAATTAGACCAAAACCCGTATTCAGTCACTCCATGGGAATTAACAAGTATTTCTTTAACCATCTCAATAAAAAAAACGTACTGAGAATGTCAAGCTATGGAAATATCATTCAAAAGATAATATTTAGCATTATCCACTTCAAGTATTCATGCAGCTCTGACCAGCGCTGTACAATACACAACTAAACTTATCCCATTAAAACAAAGGTTGACAACCTTGAAATCTAATAGAGAAAATAGAGATAATAATAAAAACTCAATCCTTATTGTCCAACATAGTACAATTGTGTGCCAAACGAATGTTTACAAGCGGCCAACCCTATGTTAGGGAAAACCCTAACAGCAAGCCGTCATGAAAAGAAAAGAAATAGAGCAAATTTGAAGTGCATAATCACATCAATGTTATATAAACCCTCCGTTAAAATTTCATGTATATAACCTCCATAATGACAAAACAACAGTGTAGTATCAAGCTAAAGAATGGGCGCATTCATTGCCCATCATTTCTCTTTTACAAAACCAAAAGAACTGTATATCTATTGAAAAGTCGTAGCACTTCGGCCACCAAGCAACCTTAATACATTAACACAAGGAAAAACAAATAATCCTTCTTCTAAACAAAGATTGTCGCCTGGAACCCATTCGTCAGTCAAGCCGGAGGGGAACCAACCTAAAATCGAAGGCAGTAATTGTTGTAAGAACATGGTTTCACTCCAAAACTCCCTTCTGGGTATGTGTATTCATAAATACCATAACAGAATGTACATGCAAACAATATTAACACATTAGAGTAAGCCCAGAGAACAAATCGAAGGAGTATTATTAGAAAAAATTTGGTATAGAGAGCGAGCTTACATGAAAGAGGAATTGTCGAGCAACAACAGGCAAAGCACACCTGAAATAAACGATACTGTCATAACCAATTCTTAGGGAAAAACCTTGTATGAAACCTCTCGGGTTAGATCACCATTACCTTTGGTTTATGGGATGAACCCAAGACGCGTTTCTTCAGAGCCAAAGTTTTGCCATCGACATTTCCACATATGCATGAGCTGAGTAGAGTGATTCAGAGAGAAATGTAAATATCAAATAAGGAAATAGGAAACTGTCAGGTGAGATTTGTGGGGTTGGAGGCATTTCTACGTTATACCTATGTGCAGTAGAGGTGAACCAAACAAGGAAGTTGTGCCATTCTGCCATACCGCCATCCAGGTCGCCTTCTGTCGCAGAGTCGAAGTTCAAACATATCTTCACAACCAAATGACCCCTGACCTTGTTGAGAGTTGTGTTAACTCGCCGGCCTACATTCCAAGCCACGGAGACCTTATATCTCCTTGGATCGAACGGTGGAGTTGATGTCAGGTGCAAGGATTCAAGATCTTTCTGAAAACCAGCGTCATCGACATTTAATGAAGAACTGCAGTGACAAGGGAAACCTCGGGGTTCTCCCTGCCTTAATGGAGAGGTGTTATCCAAGGTGTGCTAGCGAGGAAAAGTTAATGTAGACAGAGTGGATGTACAACTGGGGATTGGCACTTAAACTGCCAACGAACACAAACTCTCAGGAAATACTATAAAGTGTAACGTTAAATAATAACCATATAATAAAATTTTCATTTCATTTCTTTATTTAAATAATTAGTTGTGGGTGTTAAGGTTTTAGGTTGTTACAAATGGTATCAGAGCGACAGGTTCGCACACTGAGACTTATGGGCTCAATATATACACCTATAGATAGATATGAACAATATATATATATATATATATATATATATATATATATATATATATATATATATATATAATATGCTTTTATATAAATCAGTAATACTAACCGAGTAAGTGTGAATGTGAACACAGAAGCAAAGGTTACCAGCAAAGAGTAGAAACGTAGAGGAGCCCCAGATTATCAAAGCCAGATGTGCCTTATGTGGAGGCCAACCCGGATATATGGATACAGCTCGGAGAAGAATTTTGGTAAGCCAACGCTACCCTACTTGAAATAGTGCAACAACTACGTGCAAAAATGATGAACTTGAGGACGGACAATGAACGATTGAGTAAGGAACAAGAAAATATGCTTAAAAGCATGTCCGACAGACATAATCAACAAGGACCAGATCCCAGTATGGAGAATAGGGAGAAGACCCCAACATCCCATCATGACGAAGACAATGGAAAGTCAACAGAGGGACATAAGGAGGATGAAGAGGGGCATTCGGATAATGTTTCCAACCAAAGAAAGACAAAAAGCCAGAAAATGGAATTACAAGGTGAGTTCAAAAAAATAAAACGGCATTATTTGAAGGAGAATTTGAAGAGGCAGTTGAAGCATCACTGATTGACATGGGTAAATATTTTCAGATTTATGAATATACTGACAAACTTAAAGCACGACTGACATTCTATCAATTAAGGGGAAAGGCCACCCTCTGGTGGGAAGAGATTAAAACCGTGAGAAAAATCAATGAAGAACAAGTGACGTGGCAAGAATTCCAAAAACATTTTAAGGACAAATATTTAATTGAATGCTACTATGATGAAAAAACAAAGGAGTTCCATGAGTTAAGGCTGAGAACCTTGACCATGGACAAGTATGTAAAACAGTTTACTTCCATGCTACGAGATGTCTCATACATGCAGGAGGAAAAAGCCAAAATTTAGCGGTTTATTAGCAGTTTACCCAACTTTATAAAGGAGAAGTTAGAATTTGATTATCCTAAAACAATGGGTGATGCGGTGCGAAAAGCCCGTATATGTTATTAGCAAATGAAAGAGAAGAGTCAGGGGCCCAAAGGATCCATTGGAAGAAGAATAGAGAATTTTCCCCCAAACAGACAACCAAAAGTCACGAATGGAAGGAATAATCAATAAAGAACTTTCAGGAAATTTGCGAGGAACCAACCCAAAGTCCCAGCTTACACCGAGAATAGACACACAAAGGGAGTTAGTAAACCTGCTACTGGTCAACCACCAAAGCAACCTTTGCAATGTTGGAGATGTGGGGAATCTCATTACTATAAGAATTGCCTGCAAAAAGCTCGATCAGAACAACTTTCAAATATGCAAGAATCCTCCACAGTTGGAGATGTAGCAAGGAATATGCCCAGAACTAACATTGCTTTGGATGATCATCAAGTAGAATACCAACCCACCATGGTCGAGTGCGAAGGTATGATTGTTGATCAACCAGTTTCTGTTTTATTTGATCTGATGCTAGCTTAAGTTACATTAGTCCTTAAGTGGTAGAGAAATGCCAGCTGCAAAGCAGCAAATTTAAGAAATCTTGGCTAGTTTAGCCTAGCCTTTCCATTTCATGGATAGCCATGGTGTTTTCAGTTCACTTCTTTGTTTTTCTGGTTAGTTCTCATGTTTCCTTTAGCTTGGGTTTAGTTACTAGTTCTTGGAGCCTTAGTTCGACAAACGCTCTGGAATCCCAGTAACAGCTTGGGATGAGTTACTAGCCCTAGAGCCTTGTTTGGAAAAACACTCTGGAGTGCAGTATAAGTGGTGGATTGAGTTACTAGTCCTGGAGCCTTGGTTGGAACAAACACTCTGGAGCCCTGAAAGGCTTGGATAGAGACAAATCGAATGATAGTTTTGTGATGTCTGTTCATGAGGTGGAATCACTATTTGATGGGTTGAGGTGGTTGGCCTCTGGAATCCCTTGATGATTTTGGATTGATGTGTTTTATGAGATGCCGTGTTCATGATTGGAATATGGCATGGGGGTGAATGGCTGAAGAGAGATTTGGCTCAACCATTCTACGGTTAGGTGGAACATGGTAGTCCCATCCCGGGTTTAGATTTTGTATCATCAATATGAGGTTGTTTCTCCTTATTATCTCATGAGTATTATATTGGTTTATATGTGGATTATATGGTTGTTGTATCCTTTATATTTCTGTTGTTATTATGTTGGTTATAAGCATGTATTATCATAGTGATGATGTATGGCTTTCCTCATGTTTTGATTGGTAAATGAATGAATAATGTATCTATGACCTACTAAATGATAATGTAGCTAATGATATAAAGGAACAATGCTTCTTAGAGATTCTCAGATAAGTATGAGACCCCTATGTTCAAATTTTTTAGTTAAACTTGTAGATTTCATTCATGCCAAGTGTTTGACAGAATGTCAGTCCTGGTTGGGGATGGTAAGGCCTAATCCTAGAGTTTTTTTTTATTTATTAGTCTTTTCATCATGTGTTTAATGGATTCCAGAAGTTACATCAAGTTTTGGGCAGTGGCCTGAATTCTGGGCTTGAAAAGTGCCTTAAATTCCCTAGACTCTCGCATAGGTCTGCAGGAAACAGTCCCTAGACGCAGGAATGTAGGCTTGTGGGAGCATCCAAAACTCTCTAGACGCTGGCATGCCCATAACATGGGATCATCCAGAGGTTTAATAGCTTTAAAACTCAGTGGGACCCAGGGGCTAGCTAGCAGAAAGGTTGGGATGGTTCATAGGGGTCCTATTACTGATGTTGAAGGTTTGTATGGTGTGTTTCCATGAGTTCCACTTCCTTAACGTGACTTAGGAGGTCAAATATTTTGGGAAAAATACTGAGAGAGGGGGTGAATCATTGTTTTCAAAACATTAACCTTTTCAATCATATCTTGATTTCTATACGCGATTTTATTGAAGGCAACCCGCGTATGTACGCGACTATTATTCAGACAACTATCATACATCTAGTAAACTTACTTTTTCAATTAATTCGTCTTATGCTTATCTTAAGTGAATGTGTCAGTACTTCATTAAGCATTAAACATATAGTAACCATGTGTGGTAAGAACAAAATAAGCCATCACGCATAAGAAACACACATGAACACCAGGACTTAAGGTGGAAGCCTAATGTGGGAAGAAAAACCACCATTGTTGTCGTCTCTGTCTTCTTTAATATAAAGAAAATATTGTTACAATCTTGTATTGGCATGGACTTGTACCATCATGCAGGCACCCACCTGCAGAAGGTTACAACCTTCTCTCATTCTCCAGCACCCACTGGAAGGGAGGACCAACCCCCTTATTGCATTTACCAACACCCACAGAAAGGGAGCTCCAACCCCTGATCTGATTTACCAACTACCACTGGAAGGAAGCTCCAACTCCCTCATTGAAGGCTCCAACCTTCAACACCTTCAGGGACCACATTTCATAAATTTTCATACTAGATCCACGTGCTACAACACATCACAAATTATAGGCCATGTTTCATCAAATTTTTAGATTAGACCCACTACCAACATTTAATCCCAAAACCAATCATCAAAACTAAAACTTATTACTGTAACTCAACCTTTGAACTACTTAATCATTGAAACAATAGAACCAACCAATCACTGAAACCAAATCATTGAATCAACTGAAATCCAAATCACTGAATCAACTGAAACCTAGATCAATCAGCTTAAACAATCAGAACAGACAAATCATTGTAACCAGAATATCAATCAACATACTGCACATCACAGAAACCAGATTCTGTTATTGTAAACCCTGATCAACCATATGTCAAAATATGTACACTACTTTACAGTACCAAACCCGCATGTGTACGCGGTTTCCATGAAGCATACCCACGTACAGATCTTAAATCACTAATTTATGAAAACTGAAGGACTACCATTCTGAAATAAATATTGAATCATACTTGTATCTATTTCATCATTATTAAATAACCACAAAACCTTCACTGAACTTCAACAGCAAGTATCTTAAACATACTTCAATCAATCAATCCTTAATCGAAACATCATTTTTTAAGCCTAGATCATCAAGAAGAATTCATTGATAGACAACAGAAACACATCAAGATTGATTAAACTAATCATACATCCTTTTCATCAAAACCCTACTTTTTGTACGTGCTTTCCTCAAAACAAACCCGTGTGTATATGTACTTTTCAGGAAACAAACGCATGTATATGTGACTCACCAGTATCACACCTTGTGTGTGCACGTGCCTTGCAGGCTATAAAACCCACGTATAGATCTGCAATTTCAAAATCAAACCTTCGCTGCAACACAGAACTTCAGACATACCCATATCTCGGCATACACAAAAAAATCATGTGTCAAGACACTATCAACATAGATCAAATCACCTCATAATCAAGATTGTCATCTTATATCTATTGGATTTGATCCATCATTAACTTCATAGATGCGTACTTAGTTTTAGATCAAGAAAAACATCAATAACCCATTACATGCTTAATTACTTCATATATGACTTCATAAAATATTCATCACTTGCACACCTACTACCACTCCGATCTGCATCTCCTTATATAGCTTAGCCCTTATCCAATACCATGGGTTAAAGCCATACTTCAGCTGATGGTTTTCTAAGACGAGATCAAAACATATGTTACTAGGCTCAATACCATAGGGAAATAACATGGTAAGGATCCTTGGTATTTAGAATACCATGGTGTGGAAACTGGACATGCCTTTTCTTCTTCATACCCACGTGTGTACGCAACTTTTCTTAGCAGAACCCGTGTATACTTCTTGAAATTTCAACTTTGTCATTCCTTTGCCTCTGAACTACTATGCCTTTGATCAAATTCTTTATCACATGTAGACACATCCTGTTTACATCTTCATCAAGTACATTGCCATCAAATGAAAACTCATCAAATAGGTTTCCATCAAGGACAACACATAATTCATAATGCCAACAATCTCCCCCTTTGGACTTGATGCCAACCACTTTGGGGTTTGGTTAAAACACATTAAGATAAGCACCAATCTCTTCAAACACCAAGATTAAACACCAATTTACTCTCCCCATTTGACATCAAGGGCAAAGGGCTCACCAATGCTAAATGAAGGCTTTCGTGGATCTGAACTGTTGAGTATGAATGTTGAATATTGAACATTCTCCCCTTGAGTAAATGCTGAAATTTCTGAAGGGAGTATAATGAAGTACTTGACTCTGTGACTCATATGACTTTTCCTATCACCCAGGACTCAAACTTACATCAATCACCCAATCGCAGTGGGTTTACATATTTGAAATCATTGTTATATCAACTTCCCAAGCACACTGGGGTTACAAACACATGTCCAAAAGGACTTGACCACAATAGTCCATACATGACTAAATTTTACAATGACTACATCATAGGTATTTACATGACCTTTACATCAAATTATAGATATGACATTTATAACCAAGATAAATACCTCAATAAGACTATGATAGTCATTAGTAATTATCATACACCACATGATCAGCACCATGAGCATCTGTCAACAGCACCAAGAATAACAACCTGTATATTTCCATCATCAGTTAGAAAGATAAGAAAATTTAGCTTCAATATCATCAACCTGTAACAAGGTATGCATCAACAAAAACAAAGTGAAGACTAAGAATATCATAATAAAGTAATATAGGGCAGTGTGGCATCATTCTTGATCATCACCAAAAATGTCATGTTTCCAAGTATCATATAGCAGATGTAGCAATAGCATATCAATAACCATGTCTTATCAACATCATTATTTATACAAAGAAGAGTCATCACACCAACACTACTTCATCAAGAACTTATTTCACTAATATGAAGCTCAAGTAGATATCATGATCAATAACATAAGCAACATCACAAACATAATGCCAACAATGCATTATTAGAAGAATAGCAAATTCTTCCCCTGAACCTGTGCCAATTGTTCACTGTCAGATCTGATTATATGATCTAATATATCAGTAAGAATCATCAAAGTATCTTCATCAACTAGTCATCTATCAAGATATCAACAACTTATAAAGGCCAAAAGCACTTCTAAATAGCATCAACATACTGTAACCATCAACCGTCAGAACAGAAAAGCCAAACAATAATTGACCGAAGCATATCATACCCTTTTCCTAATCTTGTCCCACTATTTCTTCATTATACCAAGATATACACAATTGTTTAGTTCAGAACTCGTGTATACATGCGACTTTTCTTTATAGGATCTGCATAGAGAAAGTGAAATACTAAAATTTCACGCCTTCAACTCCCCCTAAGTATGTTATGTATGTACCTATTTACTGTTACTGCACCAAAGGCAATATCAGTAGTATAAGCAGCCTGAAAATCAAAAACAACCATGGGAATCATCCTCAAGATAAAACATGTATTACTCCTCCTAAGATTACACATCACTGATCTTGAGGACCCGATAATAATCTTATGTTTAAATGAGGTCAAGTACCTCTCACCACTTATGCAATCATTGATAGAAATATTCATTTAAGAATAATGGACTGCAATAGGCACCATCTTGTTTTACTCTAAGTCTGAATCTTTCTCATATCTATGAGAATTTCGTTCTTCAAACACATATAATTTGTCTGGATTTCTATATCCTCTTGCTATGAATTTTCTAGTTACTTCATTCATAACCTTACATTGGTTGATGTAAACACAATTATATTTCCCTTATATGCCATTTGACCTACACTCAGAATATTCTTGCTTAGTCCTTGCACTAATAAAGCATCAGTTGCTCCTCTAGTTTTATTAATTTTGGCTTTACCTTATCCTAGAACTTTTTTCAAAACATTAGTTCCAAGAATAACAGTGCCATGTTGGTTTTTCTTGAGAGACTCCATTTTACTCTTATCTCCAGTCATGTGATGAGAACATCCACTATCTATGTACCATTCATCTTCTTCTTCAAATAAGCAAAGAGAAAGATCACACCTTATTTGTTCTTCTTTCTTCTTATTATGAGAAATGTTGGTGGATCCATTTTTTTCAGGTCTTCTAACATTAATGTTCTTATCTAGTTGCTTACCATGTTGTCTACGACAATCCATAAACTTGTTCCTGCATTCTTTTGCTACATGCCCAAACTTGTTACAAGCATAACATCTTATATGTTTCATATTCCTTCTATTGCAATCAATGGCTTTGTGACCAAACATATTGCAAGCAAAACAATATCCCTTAAAGGACCTGGAAGTTGATGATCTTTCTGCGAGATGATTATTATCTTGAAACATTCTACTTTTGCAATTAGCTGCAACATGTCCATAATTATGACATATAGAACATTCAACATTATTGATCAGAGGACAAAATCGATTAACACTTCTATTTTCATGAGTAAATGATTTCCTTTGAATATTTTCTTTCCTTGGTTCTTGATGAGGTTGACTTCTTATCTCGTTGTTGAGCATTTCAGATTTTGCATTAGAACTCATTGCCTTAGCTTGTGAAATAGATTATCCTTCAACAGTTTCATGAAAACCAAGACCATCTTTGATGGAGGAATGCCTTTGACTACTATGAATATTATCTAAAATCTTAGTATATCTTGAAATCGCAAATGTTTATCTTTTTATTTTAATTTAAATTTTAGGATATTTACCTCAACCTAATATTTCTTTTCCTTTTCTAGATATTGCTTCTTCACAATTTATTCAACCTTTCTTCCTTCCTCCATTTGTTGTTTTAATTTGATAATCTCTTCTTTCAGCCCATTTTCTTGTTCTTCAAATGCTTAAGTAGTTCTTCATTCTACATATCTTATTTTTCAAGATCTTCTCTTAGAGAGACAACCTCAGCTTCAAGACCTTCACAATATTGGTTAGATACCATACCAACATGATCCTTGTTATCATAAGCCTGCAACTTATCTTTAAGATTAACAATCTTTTTCAAAGCAAGATAAAGTTTTGTTTTAAGATAAAAAAAATTCTTCTAACCTATCTTCTTTTAAATCAACAACTCCATCTATCATTTTGGACACATTGTTAGATATAATATTACCTGAGAAATATTCCTTTGGGACTTCTTCATGTATTGCTTGTATCTTATCCCACACTTGCTTTGTAGTAGTATAATGCATAAACTTATTCAATATTGAATTAGATATGCTATAAAATATGTTACTCAAAGCCTTACTGTTATTTTGTACTTCCTTGTCTGATGGAGGGAACTTGGTGTAACCATTGCACATTATATGCCAGACATTGAGATTCATTAGATTATCCTTCATCTTTTCTTTCCGTTGTTGATAATTATCTTTTCTCAACATAGGCACATCTGTATTTTCCATTGATTCTAACTTTCCTTGATATGCTACTTCAAGAGGCATCATTTTTTAATATGTTTTCTCTTTAGAGTTCTTACTTTCACTTTTACCCATAAGTGCAAGTTCAATGGTTTCACTATCATCATCACTATCATTGTTGCATAGACAAGAAAATGGATCACATTTTGAACAATAACCCATACTTTATGATGCTTCGTCTTATTCATTCTTGATCAATAGAAAGAAGTTTTCTCCCAAACTTGAATATTTGCTGACATCTGTAATTGCTACTGCATCTGATATATTCATGTCAAAGTTTTCAACAAAATTACCCTTTTATTCTAGGTCATAAAACTCATTATTACTTTTATCTTCAAATTCCATAAGTAAGTGACAATCTTGATTGGACTCACCTTCTTCACCATTTGAAATACCATCACTATCTACATGTGAATAAAAACTTCTCTTGTTTTCAAACCTCTTCCTATTTACTTTTGTAGCTTCTTTTTCTTTCTCTTGATTTTCTCTATAGGGACACTTAGCAACGTAATGACCAACTCTACCACAAGAAAAACATTTTAAAGGAAGTTTACCTCTTAATCTTCATGTACCCACTTGGATTTTCTTTATGAAGTTTGCCTCTTATTCTTCTAATACATAACAAGATTCTTCCTTTTCTTTTCCTTTTGCAGTAGCTTTGAAGGTTGCTTCTCTCATGTCTGAAGCACCACCTTTCCTTATCTCAAACACTGTCAATATTCCATGGAGTTGATCAAGTGTGATAATTTTCAGATCCTACATGTCTTCAATAGAAGATACTTTGGAGTCAAACTTCAGAGCCAGAGATCTCAAAATCTTTTCAACAATAGTAGCATCGTTTATTTCTTCACCAAGATTTCTCATGGAATTAACAATTTCATCTACTCTAATAAAAAAATTTGCAATTCTTTCATCATCATGCATTTAATGTTTCATATTATATTCTAAATGTTTGAAGTTTAGCACTTTTTACCTTTGTGTCACCCTCATAACTTTGGATAATCTTATCCCACATTCCCTTTGTTATGTTCAACTACATTACCTTCACAAACTCAGACTCGTCCAAACTTCCCAAGATGGCATTTATAACTTTTGCATTGGTTTCATATTGTTTCTTTTCTACAGTATCTGAAGGAATAGAGGTTGGATATTGATATCCACTTTCAACAATTTCCCATACATCATCTCCTAGTGTCTGCAAGTATGCTCTCATCCTAAATTTCCAAAATACAAAGTTAGTTCCATTAAATATAGGAGGTTGGATCGAAAATACTCCTTCGTGACTACTCATCTTGACGGATAACCTTCAAGCGATAAAGCTTCTGCCAAAGGACATGCTCTGATACCAATTGCTGGGAAAAATACTGGGGGGGTGAATCAATATTTTCAAAACATTAACCTTTTCAATTTCATATCATGATTTCTATATGCGACTCTATTGAAGGCAACCCTTATATGTAGGCAATTGTTATTCAGACAACTGGCGTACATCCAATCAACTTACTTTTTCAATTAATTCATATTTTGTTTATCTTAAGCCATTGTGTCAGTACTTCATTAAGAATTAAACAGATAGTAACCATGTGCAATAAGAACAAAATAAGCCATCACACAAAAGCAACACACATGAACACCAGGATTTAAGGTGGAAACCCAATGTGGGAAAAAAAAACCCAACATTGTTGTCATCTTTGTCTTCTTTAATATAAAGAAAATATTTTTACAATCTTCTACTAGCGCAGACTCATACTAGCATGCAAGAACCCACCTACAGAAGGCTACAACCTTTGCACATTCTCTAGCATCGATTGGAAGGGAGCACTACCCCCCTGATCTCGTTTACCAACACCCACCAAAAGGGAGCTCGAACCCCCTGATCTGATTTACCAGCTACCATTGGAAGGAAGCTTCAACTCCCTCATTGAAGGCTCCAACCTTCAACACCTTTGGGGACCACGTTTCATAAATTTTCATACTGGATCCACCTGCTACAACACATCACAACTTGTAGGCCACATTTCATCAAATTTTCAGACAAGACCCACTACCAACATTTAAGTCCAAAAAAAATCATCAAAACTTAAAATTATTACTGTAACTCAACCATTGAACCCACAAAACCAACCAATCACTAAAACCCAATCACTGAATCAAATAAATCCAAATCATTGAATCAACTGAAACCCAGATCAATCATCTTAAACAATCAGAACAATTAGATCATTGTAACGATAATACCAATCAACATATTGCACATCACAGAAACCAGATTATGTTATCGTAAACCCTAATCAACCACATGTCAAAATATTTATGCTACTTTATAGTAGAAAACCCATGTGTGTACTCGCTTTCCATGAAGCACACCCACGTACGAATCTTAAATCACTAATTTATCAGAACCGAACCATTGTCATTCTAAAATAAATATTGAATCATACTTAGATCTATTGCACCATTCTGAAACAGCCACAGAACCCTCATTGAACATCAACAACAATTATCTTCAGCATACTTCAATCAATCAATCCTTACTCAAAACATCATTGTTTAAGCCTAGATCATCTAGAAGACTTCATTGACAGACAACAAAAACACATCAAGACTAATTAAACTAATCAGAAATCCTTTTCATTAAAACCCTACTTTTTGTACGTGTTTTCCTCAAAAAAAACTGGCATGTATACGTGCTTTTCAAGAAGCAAACTCATCTATATGTGACTTACCAGTATCACACCTCGTGTGTGTACGTGCCTTGCAGTCTATAAAACCTGCGTACAAATATGCAATTTCAGAATCAAACCTTCGCTACAACACAAAACTTCAAACATAACCAGATCTCGGTATACACAGAAAAACCATGTGTCAAGACACTATCAACATAGATCAAATCATATCATAATCAAGATTTCATCTCATATCTTTTGGATCTTATCCATCATCAAATTCTCGGGTGCATACTTAGTTTTAGATCAAGCAAAACATCAATAGCCCATTACATGCATATTTGCTTCAGATCTAACTATTCATAAAATATTCATCACTTGCACACCTACCACCACTCTTATCTTCATCTCCTTATATAACTTAGCCCTTATCCAATACCACAAGTTAAAACCATAATCCAGCTGATGATTTTCATAGATGGGATCAAAACACCAGTTATTAGGCTCAATACCACAAGGAAATACCATGGTAAGGATCCTTGGTATTTAGAATACCATGGTGTGGATACTATATGTGCCTTTGATTCTTCATACGCGCATGTGTATGCGACTTTTCTTAATAGAACCCGCGTATACTTCTTGAAATTTCAACTTTTTCATTCCTCTGCCTTTGAACTTCTATGCCTTTGATCAAATTCTCTGTCACATGTAGACACATTTTGTTTACATCTTCATAAAGTAGGTTTCCATCAAAGGACAACTCATCAAATAGGTTTCCATCAAAGGATAACTCATCAGATAGGTTTCCATCAAGGACAGCACATAATTCATAATGCCAACAGAATCATATCATAGTAACTCTCATCACATGTTTACCCCAATTGGTCGATTACATGGGTAGATGTGGGAGGAGGGTGTTACAAATTCCAATAGAAATATAGAAAGGAATGTGCAACAAAATTGTCTAATATAGCTTGGACAAATCTTCTCATAATATAGAAGAGCAGACAGATGAGAGTAGGGCAATAAATACACCTTCTGACTATATGGAGACCCTTAGAATCCTAAGGGTTGAACTACAAAGTTGTAAGGTTGATAATGAGAGGATTATTGGAGCCCAAGAGAAGCATGAAGAACTAAATGTTGTAATATTGAAAATTTTATTAGGCCTACAACATCAAAAGCAACATGAACATAGTGCCAGTAATTGGAGTAGGCATAGGTCCAAATAACTCCATATCCCATCTAAAATCTAGAAATATGGACCATGGAGTAACAAGGTAGAAAGAAGTAGATCAAAAAAGAGTCATAGGAATGGAAACGCGGGAACTTCAATAGACACCTTTGAGGATAGGATTGATAGTTCTAATATGTTATCTAGGATAAAAACTAAATTAGGATTGCATAAGGAGAAGAAAAGGGTTGAGAAATGATATATTTCTTGAAAAAATTAAGAAGGAAAAAACCCCTATTTTTCATGGGGAAGTTAAAAATAGTAAGGAGGTTGAAGCATCACATCTAGGCCTAAGGAAATATTTCAAGGGGTACAATTACTCTAGAAATATGAAGGCATGAGTGGCCATATTTAATTTGAGAGGAACAAGGCCAGGATATGGTGGGAAGACCTTAAAAATGTCAAGGAATTCAAGAGAAGAAGTTGACTCAAAGTAAGATTGAGAGATATTTCAGGGAGAAATATTTGTTTGAAAGGTACTACAATGAGAAAATTAAATAATTCCATGAGCATAAGTTGGGACAAATTATCATAAAATACTATACCAACATATTGATAAAATCGTTGAGATATGTGCCTTACATCAAAGATGAAGAGATTAAACTAAAGTGCTTCCTCAATGGATTGCCATAGTCCTATCAAGATAGAATAGAATTCAATGAACCAAAAATGCTATAGGATACCATACAAAAGGGAAATTATTATTATGATTAGTCCAAGCGTAAGATTGAATTTCGAACATGATGGAAAAATAAGGAAAAGATCAATTTTGAAAAGAAGGGATCAAGATCCTCAGACTACAAGAAGGATGGGAAAAGTGTCAAGTTCAACATACCCACCAAAAGTTAGTTCCAGCAGAACTTTCCTACTCCAAGTGGGAATAAATTGATTCATCCAACAAAGGAAGAGGTAGAGGAACCAAGGAAGAAGTTTTTCAGGTGTTGGGGATGTAAGGAAGAACATTTGTTACGATATTGTCCCCATTGACAGTAAGACAACATGAGGGTGTATAATGTCCAAGAGGCTACCACCATTAACGATTTGGTTTAGATTGTACCTCAAATTTATGCAGTCATAAAAAACAGGAAAGTGGAACACCAAGCCTCAGTGATGGAAATGGAAGGTATACTCGCCAAGCGCTCTATTTTAATTTTAATTGACCCCAGTTCTAACCTCGGTTATGTTACTCCACAAGTCATGAAAGCTTATGTTTTGCAAAGGAAAGATGATGTTAAATCATGGTTGGTTTAGTTAGCCACCAGAGCAAAAATGAAGATGATTGATTATGTTGAATCATACCATTTTGAAATGAGTGGCATACTTTTCAAATACACTTTAAATATATTTCACTTGGGGTCTTATAACCTACTAATTGGCATGAACTAATTGGTAGCACATGCGGAAAAGTTGGACTATTATAAAAAAGCATTAAAATGCAAGGACGATGAAGGAGAACAAAGGTTGTTGCAACAAGTGCAGAATTTTGTCTCTGTGAAGCATAATTTAGATCTTCAATTAAAGAAATATAGAAAAAAGGGGGATGTACCTTGTACACTATTCAAGTGACCAGTTTAGAGAAGGAAAATAATTTAAGAATTGAAGATCATCCCATGCACAAGAACACAATGATGTATTTCCTAAAGAGATGTTAGGACTACCACCTAAGAGGGACATTTATTTCTTAATAGAGCGCACATGAGGAGCAGTGCCTATGTCTGAGAAACCCTATAGAATGAGCATACCTAAGTTAGTGGATCTGAAGATACAATTGAAAGAAAGAAATGTTGGACAATGGGTA
This sequence comes from Pinus taeda, assembly GCA_000404065.3. NCBI lineage: Eukaryota > Viridiplantae > Streptophyta > Pinopsida > Pinales > Pinaceae > Pinus > Pinus taeda. The sequence continues at coordinate 84,892 of APFE031193702.1, read as the reverse complement.
TAATAGAACCAATGTGTCACTCTAGGGAGTTATCACATTATTTGTGAATAGAATGATGGCACCTTGGGGTTTCATAGTCCTCGGAGAGATCTTTCCAATGGGCTATCATGCACGTCAAACGGAGATAATACGACCAATTCGCGACCCCGGGAAGTTGATGTACCAACTTACCCAAAAACAGGGCCCACAATTTGGCGTTTCATCTTCTAGGGTTAGGTTTTGGAATGTGAAGGGTTTTTCCATTGTTTCTCATAATAAATAGGCCTTCGAGCCTCATTGGTAACACAATTCAGAGGCATGTAGCGACCACATCTCTTCTCAGAGATAAGCTACCATCGCCCTAGTTGGTTTATTTCCATTTCTGGTTGTAAGCATATTTCAGTATTTTACATTATGAAAGAAGTATTATTCCACTACATCTTTTGTGTATATGGTATATCTCAGTATTTTATTGTATTCTGGTTTAAATCTGGACCAGTGGTATCATAGCGGTCTGCATTTTCTCTATTTTTCTTTGCATGTCCCAACGAGGTCGGGATATAAGGAGTTTTAGGGCTTGAACTGGTCGACCTTTGCAAGACCAGCCTCGCAAATCTCGACGACCTCCCATGGCGGATGAGAAGAAAGACGAGGGGGCATGAGATCCTATCAAAATCTTGCTCGAAGAAGCACTCGAGCGGCAAAGGAACGCGATGATGGATAGTTTTGCGCAGATCCTTCAACGACTATCAGAGGCAACGCATCGGCTTCCAACAGCTACTCTGGAAACGCCACATCGTTTAAGGTACAAGTTAGTTTTGAAATCCCCATCTTCGAGGGTCAAATAGACACAGATGTCGTAGGTAAATAAATAACTCTGCTAGATGGGTATTTTTCTATTCATGAATTTTCAAGTCGGGAAAAGATTGTTTTCGCTCTTCTCAAAGCAGCCCCCCACGTCAAGGACTGGTGGGAAACCTACTACAAGCAGAAGGATGAAAGTACAGGCTCACTGTTTTCAGCCGTACACACTTGGAATGATTTCCGGGATGCCATCAAGGAGCAGTATTGCCCTGTCAAAAGCTATGAGGAGAAATACATCAAATGGACCACATTGTGGCAGGGACGAGACCAAGATGTGTCAGAGTTCACAAACATTTTTCATACCCTTCGCACACAATTGGGTATCAAATATTCTGAGCTGCATCTGGTACTCAAATACCGTGGCAGCCTACATAGATACATCCAGGAAGATATGGAATTCTTGAACATCTCCTCACTCGGCATAGCATATTGATACGCTGTCAAAATCGAGCAAAGGTTCAAACAGAAGAAGCGAGACTTCGGACTAAGCAGTCGCTAGTGGCTGTGTTGAAGGCTTCCGAATCAGATGCATGTTCCGACCCTGTGCCAGAACCTGACAAGGGGATTGGAAAAGGGAAGCAGATCATTGATGCAGAGCCTAGCGCCACTGTTGCCACTACCAAGATCCAAAAGAATGAGCCTGAAGACCCAGAGGAGGGGGAGCGCCTTTTCCACTCACAAATGCGGGTGAAGGGTTCAGCGCTACAATTCGTTGTTGATAGTGGGAGCCAAAAGAACCTTGTTTCAGTAGAGGTCGTGAAGCGGTTGGGCCTACCGACTACACCACACTCGCAGCCATATAGTATCGGGTGGCTTCATGAAGGACGAGATCTCAAAGTTCGACAGTAGTGCCGCCTTCCCTACAGAATCAAGCCCTTCACAGACGAGGTATTGTGTGATGTTACACCTCTGGATGTTTGCGAAGTACTATTAGGTCAACCATACTTGTGGGGGCGTCATGCTGTGTATGAGTCAAGGCCTCGCGCTGTCATTATTTCTTTGGATAATTCATTATACAGGATACCAGAGGTAGCCCCACCTACCGCCACCTCTTTGATCACTGCCAATAAAGGCCGCAAGCTCATCTCCCAGACTAGGAAATCCATTTCCTATCCGGTTCACTCCCAAAGTAAGGGGAAGATCGTTGCTACATCCATGACCCCCGCAAAGGGTTCCTCCACGCAGTAGCAACAGCAAAGGGATACAGTCATGACAGAACATAGGAACAACTTCTCCTCACCCACAGGGGTATGACACAAGTTTCAGGTGGGCGACAAAGTTTGGTTGCATCGCAGAGACAACACCTTACCAGAACCCATCAGAAACTCAGACCACTCTGACATGGTCCTTACACCAGTACCAAGGCTACGGGCAACAATGCTTTGAAGCACAGCATTCCTCCATTCCTTCGCTTGCACCGAGTGTTCAGTATGGACCGTCATCGACCATGCTTCCCACCATTTATGGACACATCAGAGATTGCATAACAGCTCACCAGAGACCTAGCTCAGTAGAAGCTTCCTCATCTCAAGGAGGAACTCAACGCAATGGGGACCATTGCTTCCTAAGGGGCGAGGAATGATCCAAGTGCACGTTGGTGGCCAACACCCTATCCGTTTGGACCCCCACAACAGTCCCTTTCAATTCTTTCAGTTTCCTTAGTTATAGCACAATTTACTATTTTTAGTAGTTTTTCGGGTCCTAAACTTCTGGAGCCGTTTTGAGGCCCTAAACGACGTTTTTTGGGAAATCTACCGCTAACAACTTTTTTGTCTAAAAATTTTCTTTTCCGTTGTAGTCCTTGGAGAGATCTTTCCAACGGGCTATCATGCACGTCAAACGGAGATAATACGACCAATTCGCGACCCCGGGAAGTTGATGTACCAACTTACCCAAAAACGGGGCCCATAATTTGGCGTTTCATCTTCTAGGGTTAGGTTTTGGAATGTGAAGGGTTTTCCATTGTTTCTCAACAATAAACAGGCCTTCGAGCCTCATTGTAACACAGTTCAAAGGCATGTAGCGACCACATCTCTTCTCAAATATAAGCTACCATCGCCCTAGCTGGTTTATTTCCATTTCTGGTTGTAAGCATATTTCAGTATTTTCCATTAATGAAATGAAGTATTATTTCCGCTGCATCTTTGTGTATATGGTTATCTTGGTATTTTATTGCGTTCCTGTTTAAATCTGGCTCACAAGACCAAAATCCAACTGAAAGGGGGGACTTACAGGATATCAAGACCCATAAGAATGAAGAATGCCATTTGGGAATACCCCAATATGATGGAGCTCCAGTCAATGAACCATTACTTGATGAAGATTTTTTTTTACTGAATCTATCAACTAATGAAGTTGGAATATTATAGGTATCAGAGTATCACGAGTCCCTAAAGGGTGACATCATGTTGGCATCACCAAAGATGACGTGGTGATGCCACGTGTTGCCTAGATTTGGCATTTTTGGGCACGCTAGTTGTGCACTATGGCATGTTTCACTCATATCTAACATTCTTGGGCATGCAAGTTGTGCGTATATAAGTGAAACTTTGCACACATCAGCAAGTTCCATATGTTATAGAACACATCAACCTTTACCACATGACAGTAAATGATTAGATGTCGAGGGCTGATATGACATCCTGATATCCTGATATGTCTTAATATGAACAGTAGTCCCATGTGTATGGGACATCAGCCGTAACCATGTGGTAGGCTATTATTGGTGTTAGAAAATGAGGTGGCATGATGATCTGGCCACCAACCTATTGACCCATTGATGATTTGCAAGGATTTTCATTTACATGTAAATCATTGATATTTTGGTATTTTTGTATTAGTTATATCAGCATATTGGCCAGGTCATCCATATCGACCGTAACATCCATATCGGCTTATCGGGTATATCAAGATGTTGGTGTATCAAGATATTGAAATCACTGAGGAATGGGGAGTGCAAGGTTATGGAAATTGTTGATACAGCAAGGTCATGATATGACATGTGTGTTGAGGATGTGGACTAATGCAGAGACACCATGTGGTTGAGGAAGCCATGTGTGGACATGTACGGATTATGAAGTGGCCCTTTTAAGGGTGAAACTTCAAAGAGGCATAAATTTGTGCTTGGAGCTCGAATTGATATGAAATTTATATCATGAGAAAGCTCTCGACCAGCTGAAGATTATGGAAATATCATAAATGTGATTTGAACATATAAAGGAAAGAGGACTTTTGATAACCCCATCTTCATAACAACCTTGAAGGTCGAGTCTAAATTTATGCCCCACAACCCTATTATGGCATTAGGGAGTTGGGTGTATCATAAATCATCACTCCTTTGAACGTTGTAAGTGATTTTGTAGTTATGTTGCTATACCATGGAATAATTGTTGATTTACCAAACTTGGAAGGAGGTAGTAACATCAAATTTACATCACTATATTATTGGACGATCATTGATCTTTCAAGGTCTGCAAAATATTGTAACAATTATACTATATCACTATGATGTCAATGACATGTTGATATGGTGTTAGAATTCCAATATACATATGCATAGTAGAACCTAACTACTCTGTTGCATGGTGCTCTAATTCTATTAGAATTTTAATAGCCCAAATAATACTACTAAATTTAGAAAAAAAAATATGATAAAATTGTTTTGACAATGAAATTTTCTTTCTTATGATGTTATTTTTACGAAAAAAAAAACATTAATACAACGTTGGATTTTGTACCCAAATCTAATAATTGCAAGGAGGTCAATAGAGGTCATTATCTCTAACATAAGGTATTATTGTCCATCACCACAAAGCTTGAAACCCTATGTGTTCCTCATAGATAAAAGTATAATATCTCCCTAATCCTATATATCCAAATATGAAATTTGGGAGATGAATAAAGGTAAAATGTTGAAGCACCCTTTCCATAAAACCTTTGATGCAACCTTGCACTCTTTTACAATAGTCACCTCCATCATATTAGAGTTAAATTTAACAACTCCATACAACTTGAGCAATGGTTCTTTCATCGATGTGCACACTAATAGGTTGTTCTTCCAAACATAACGAGAATTTTTTGTTCCAAAATCTAGACATTTTAAAGACATGGCCTTATACATCAAATGTATGTGAACATTTTCAAACTAAAATATTATAACACTTCAAATTAAAATATACATGGTATAAATCAATGATAATTAACATTACTTTTCTAATAAATTAGAAGATGACAATACTCCAAATTAACATAGATACTCTACATTAATTTATATATCTAGTTAAGTTGAGAGGCTCATTCTACAACCTTATATGACGGGAGTTCATCTCTCCATGAGTCAAGATTACATGTACCATTTAAAATAAAAATAATTCTTCCAAATATAATGAGAATTTTTTATTCCAAAATGTAGACATTTTAAAAACATGGCTTTATACATCAAATTTATATAGACATTCTCAACTTTTTAATGAAAAGAAATATTATAATACTTCAAATTAAAATATACATGGTATAAATTAATGATAATTAACATAACTAGAAGATGAGAACACTCCAAATTAATATAGATACTCTATATTAATTTACACATATGGTTCAGCGGAGAGGCTCATTCTACAACGAGTATGAGGGAGGGCATGTATACGTTCTTTTCAAGAAACAAACTCGTGTATATGTGACTTACCAGTATCACACCTCATGTGTGTATGTACCTTGCAGTCTATAAAACCTGCATACAAAAATGCAATTTCAGAATCAAACCTTCGCTACAACACAGAACTTCAAACATAACCAGATCTCGGCATACACAGAAAAACCATGTGTCAAGACACTATCAACATAGATCAAATCATATCATAATCAAGATTTTCATCTCATACCTATTGGATCTTATCCATCATCAAATTCTCGAGTGCATACTTAGTTTTAGATCAAGCAAAACATCAATAGCGCATTACATGCATATTTGCTTCAAATCTAACTATTCATAAAATATTCATCACTTGCACACCTACTACCACTTTGATCTTCATCTCCTTATTTAACTTAGCCCTTATCCAATACCACAAATTAAAACCATACTCCAGCTGATGATTTTCTTAGATGGGATCAAAACACCAGTTATTAGGCTCAATACCACAAGGAAATACCATGGTAAGGATCCTTGGTATTTAGAATACCATGGTGTGGATACTATATGTGCCTTTGATTCTTCATACACGCATGTGTATGCGACTTTTCTTAATAGAACCCGCATATACTTCTTGAAATTTCAACTTTTTCATTCCTCTGCCTATGAACTTCTATGCCTCTGATCAAATTCTCTGTCACATGTAGCCAAATTTTGTTTACATCTTCATAAAGTAGGTTTCCATCAAAGGACAACTCATCAGATAGGTTTCCATCAAGGACAACACATAATTCAGAATGCCAACAGAATCATATCATAGTAACTTCTCATCACATGTTTACCCCAGTTTGTTGATTACATGGGTAGATGTGGGAGGAGGGTGTTACAAATTCCAATAGAAATATAGAAAGGAATGTGCAACAAAATTGTCTAATATAGCTTGGACAAATCTTCTCATAAGAGAGAAGAGCAGACAGATGAGAAGAGGGCAATAAATACACCTCTTGACTGGATGGAGACCCTTAGAATCCTAAGGGTTGAACTACAAAGTTGTAAGGTTGATAATGAGAGGATTATTGGAGCCCAAGAGAAGCATGAAGAAGTAAATGTTGTAATTTTGAAAATTTTATTAGGCCTACAACATCAAAAGCGGCGTGAACGTAGTGCCAGTAATTGGAGTAGGCGTAGGTCCAAATAACTCCATATCCCATCTAAAATCTAGAAATATGGACCATGGAATAACAAGGTAGAAATAAGTAGATCAAGAAAGAGTCATAGGAATGGAAACACGGGAACTTCAATAGACACCTTTGAGGATGGGATTGATAGTTCTAATATGTTATCTAGGATAAAAACTAAATTAGGATTGCATAAGGAGAAGAAAAGGGTTGAGAAATGGTATATTTCATGAAGAAATTAAGAAGGAAAAAACCCCTCCTTTTTCAGGGGGAAGTTAGAAAGAGTAAGGAGATTGAAGCATCACATCTAGGCCTAAGGAAATATTTCAAGGGGTACAATTACTCTAGAAATATGAAGGCATGAGTGGCCATATTTAATTTGAGAGGAACAAGGCCAGGATATGGTGAGAAGACCTTAAAAATGTCAAGGAATTCAAGAGAAGAAGTTGACTCAGAGTAAGATTGAGAGATATTTCAGGGAGAAATATTTGTTTGAAAGGTACTACAATGGGAAAATTAAATAATTTCATGAGCATAAGTTGGGACAAATTATCATAAAATATTATACCAACATATTGATAAAATCGTTGAGATATGTGCCTTACATCAAAGATGAAGAGATTAAAATAAAATTCTTCCTCAATGGATTGCTATAGTCCTATCAAGATAGAATAGAATTCAATGAACCAAAAATGCTATAGGATACCATACAAAAGGGAAATTATTATTATGATTAGTCCAAGCGTAAGATTGAATTTCGAACATGATGGAAAAATAAGGAAAAGATCAATTTTGAAAAGAAGGGATCAAGATCCTCATACTACAAGAAGGCTGGGAAAAGTGTCAAGTTCAACATACCCATCAAAAGTTAGTTCCAGCAGAACTTTCCTACTCCAAGTGGGAATAAATTGATTCATCCAACAAAGGAAGAGGTAGAGGAACCAAGGAAGAAGTTTTTCAGGTGTTGGGGATGTAAGGAAGAACATTTGTTACGATATTGTCCCCATTGATAGTAAGACAACATGAGGGTGTATAATGTCCAAGAGGCTACCACCATTAACGATTTGGTTTAGATTGTACCTCAAATTTATGCAGTCATAGAAAACAGGAAAGTGGAACACCAAGCCTCAGTGGTGGAAATGGAAGGTATACTCGCCAACACCTCTATTTTAATTTTAATTGACCCCAGTGCTATCCTTGGTTATGTTACTCCAAAAGTCATGAAAGCTTATGTTTTGCAAAGGAAACATGATGTTAAATCATGGCTGGTTTAGTTAGCCACCAAAGTAAAAATGAAGATGATTGATTATGTTGAATCATACCATTTTGAGATGAGTGGCCTACTTTTCAAATACACTTTAAATATATTTCACTTGGGGTCTTATAACCTACTAATTGGCATGAACTAATTGGTAGCACATGGGGAAAAGTTGGACCATTATAACAAAGCATTAAAATGCAAGGACGATGAAGGAGAACAAAGGTTGTTGCAACGAGTGCAGAAGTTTGTCTCTATGAAGCATATTTTAGATCTTCAATTAAAGAAATATAGAAGAAAGGGGGATGTCCCTTGTACACTATTCAAGTGACCAGTTTAGAGAAGGAAAATAATTTAAGAATTGAAGATCATCCCATGCTACAAGAACACAATGATGTATTTCTAAAGAGATGTTAGGACTACCACCTAAGAGGGACATTGATTTCTTAATAGAGCGCACATGAGGAGCAGTGCCTATGTCTGAGAAACCATATAGAATGAGCAGACCTAAGTTAGTGGATCTGAAGATACAATTGAAAGAAATGTTGGAAAATGGGTATAATAGAACCAGTGTGTCACTCTAGGGAGTTATCACATTATTTTTGAATAAAATGATGGCACCTTGATGTTTCATATTGATTACAGATAGTTGAACAAGGAAACTATTAAAAAAAATATCCATTACCTAGGATCGATGATTTATTTAACTAGGTGAGAAGAGCCATAATGTTTTTCAAGATAGTTTTGAGGTCCTAGTATCATTAAGTCCATATCAGGGATGAGGATATCCACAAGACTATATTTAGGACCATATATGGACACTATGAACTTGTAGTGGTGCCATTTGGGTTGACAAATGAACAAACAAAATTTTTGTGCCTAATGAATAATGTTCTTAGAAAATACTTAGTTAAGTTTGTGCTAGTATTTATTGATGACATCTTAATGTATTCAAAGACCAAAGAGGAGCATAAGGAAAACCTCAAGACCATGTTACAAGAGTTATGAGACCATCAGTTATACGCTAATTTCTACAAATGCAATTTCTTCCAATCACAAGTCCACGACTTGGATCATATTATATCCAAAGAAAGAGTGGAATTTAATCTTGAAAAGATCAAGGCCATACTAGAGTGGACTACTCCCCATAATGTAATAGAAGTTAGATTTATGGCGTTGATATGATATTACAGGAGATTCATTCAAGGGTTCTCAAATATTGAGCACTTAATTGTAGCAGTGCAAAAGAATGGTGTGAGATTTCATTGAACATCAGATAACGCAACAAGATTTGAACAATTGAAGCACCTTCTCACACATGCCCCTATTTTTAAGATTCTAACTTGGATAAAGATTTCTTGGTTTATACCAATGCTTGCGAGTGACTCAATGAATTTCTCATGTAGGATGGACATGTGATTAGCTATGAGGCTAGGAAATTGCATGAGAATGAGAAAAATATGTGACACGTGCTTTGGGGTTTGTAGCCATACCACGTGCATTAAAAATGTGGAGACACTACTTGCTTTAAAGGAAATTCATCTTAATGATGTATCATAGTGTGATGAGGTATTTATTTGACCAGCCTCAATTGAATGTCAATAAAGCTAGGTGGATGGCGCTTATTAGTGATTTTTTTTTTGAAATCAAACACATTAAAAGTGAAAAGAATTGAGTAGCTAATGAACTCAACAAAAGTATGCAATTTATACACTTGGAAACCATGAGTATCTATGAGACAGACACGAAAGGAAGAATCAAAGAAGCATTATAGGAAGATGAGCACTTCGATCATGTAAGTTCATTCTTGCAGCAAGAGCTCGAGAATGAAGAAAGAAATTGTTAAATATATTGATAAATATTTAAAATGCCAACAAGTTAAAGTGGAATTCAAGCACCCAGTAAGATTTTTACAACCAATACAAGTTCCAAAAATGAAGTGGGAATTCATATCAATGTGCTTCATCATTGTATTACCAAGAACCCCTAAGCAACATGATGTGATCATGGTGGTAGTGGATAAGCTAAGTGAGTTAACTCATTTTATATATGTAAAGTATACATATAAGGCAATCAATAATGCACATATTTTCATGGAGATTTTTAGATTGTATGGAAAGCACAAGAAGATCATATTCAATCCAAATTCCAAGTTTACCTCTAAATTGTGGAAGGATTTATTTACAGGATTTAGAACCCAGATAGATTTCAATAAAGCATGTCACCATGAGACTGATAAACATATAAAAAGAGTAAATAGAATTTTGGAAGACATTCGCAGGATGCATTTCATGCCCTAACCCAAGAAGTGTGGATAATTTATGCATCTGGTGGAATTCACATACAACAATGACTATCAAGAATCATTAAAGATGAGCCCTTTTGAAGCTTTATATGGTAGAAAGTGAAATACCCCAATTAGTTGGGATAATCAAATGGATAAAGTCAAACTTAGGAAAAAAATGTAAAATGAAATGGAACAATAAATAATTATGATAAGGAAAAAATAAAAGGCATCAAAAAGCCGACAAAATATTTATGAAAACCAGAACATAGCGCATAAAGAATTTTGAATAGGAGATCACATACATCTTTGAATCAGGCCAAAGAGAAGCTCCTTAAGAGTGGGATCATGTGCCAAGTTAGAAACAAGATATTGTGGACCCTTCTAGATCTTGGTAAGAGTGGAACCAGTAGCATAACAAATTCCCTTACCTCTCATAGGGAAGGAACATGATGTGTTTCATTTCTCATTACTTAAAATATATAGACATGATTCTAATCATACTATTGATTGGACTATGATACATGTGGAACTGGAGGGATAATTCCAACTAGAACAATAGAGCATATTGATAGGAGGAAGAACACACTCCAGAATTGAGTCCTCGTATAGCTCAATGTGCAATGGAAGCACTTTGGACCAGATGAAGCAACATTGGAGCTAGAGGATGTCATGAAAAGGGTATGCCCATTTTTGTTTTTTGCATAAAAAATCAATTCTACAAATAGTAAAACATTAAGGTTGGTGTTCCTTTAAGGGGGAGTGGAATGTAACATCCTTTTTTCTAATCCCCAAGCTCTTTAATGCAATTAAAGGATGATAATGTTGGAGGGACAACATGGATGCATTGCCAAGACTGTCTAATGTAAATAGTTTGATTTAATTATAGATTGATAAAGTAGAAGAAGAAGGAACGGCCTATATGGGTCCTGATGTTTGAAAGTATAGCATGCTTAGGAAGCTTGTAAGGGAGATTGGAAATTTTCATGTCTTCCCTTAATTTAATTTTCTGACCCTTCATGTTCTTGTTCAACTACCAACTACCAAATAGTTATGAGAGGATGGGGGAGGATGTATTGGATCCATCCAAGCATAGGTTTCATACCTCATGATAGAGTCATGGTTGAATTTGCAGAATGAGTAGAGGACCCTAGACCTCTCCTAGGTGAAGTAATACTCATGTGGAGAAAACTAGGTGGTTTCCGATAGGTCATTCAAAATAGAGTTGGTAGATGTAGCGATTGGAGATTAAGATAAAAGAGACCTAAATTATGTGTGTGAACCAAAAATGTTGTGAACTTGTGAACCTGAAATATGTGACCCTATGAACCTGTGACCCTATGATTGGAAGTTGAACCATAAAGTCTAGGCGTGAAGAGTGTTAGCTAAGGAAATAAGAGAGAGAGCACTCTACTTGAGTTGGGTAGACCAGGACCAACTCTACTATTTTAGTTGTTTTTTTTCACATGAAGCACTAGAAAGGGGCAGGATTCCAAGGGAACCCTAGGAAGCAATGAAGGGGTCTCCTTTTGTGTTGTACCGACCCTCAGTGTCCATTTTTTGTTGTGTATTCAGCCAAGCCTCAATGCTTAAGAGGTGGCATCCATTTTTCCCAGGCATTGAAGGAGATCGAACTTCATCCTCGATCCCATGAATTAACCCATTTGTTGTAATACCTTTAGTGAAGCTTCTTTCAAACATCAAATCTGGCTTGAGGGTGGCTATTTGCAAAAAAAATTTAGTCTACTTATGCCTACAATTGGGTGGAGAGTGACAATCCCTTCTTCAGTTTACAACAATTTTACAAGGATCATATAAGTATATTTATTCCTTTTATATGAACTCTAAATGGTGTTCAATACTTCATGTTTAAGTATTATGCCAGATATGCAATGTATGTCTGCATTGGTAGGTTGAGAGTATTATGCTAGATTTACAGTGTATGTTGTATGGTTGTAATGAATATGCATGATCAATGTGCTAAGAAATTAACATGGTTTGTTGGAATATTGAACTACATTCCTTTATGAATATAATCATTTCAGCTCAGTTAAATGAGAATATCATGCATTGAATGTTCATGAAATAAGAGGTTAGCCTTGGTTGTGCTAATTGTGTAATAGTTATATGTTGATTCCAATCATTTATGAGTCTTTCTAATGTTTGGTGTGTTTTTTAAGGGACAAGACTAATAGGTCTATAGCCCTAGTTATTGTTGAGTTTTTGGATAAATCCTTGCTCCTTATGAGTTTAAATCAATAAGCTTCAATTTACATGGATAGGCTAGAGGAGTCATATGTTTATTATAAGAATGGGAAGGTCTTGTTAATGATGGGACCCTGAAGCAAGAATAGAAGCTTTGATGAGAAGGAAAGATTCAAGAAGACAAAGGCTTCTCAAACATCCGATATTCATTTTGGAATCATTCACCATAAAACTTTTAAGTTGGTGGAAGTCTAAAATTAGCTTAAATAGGGAAGGGGAAATTTAGGTACTGAGCCACTTAGCACAATATTCTTTGGAAATTTGGGGTTTGGATGGCCCCAGCCTTAGCCTTGGTTACATGGCCCAATAGGAACCAAGACCAAAATGCAACTGAAAGGGGGGACTTACAGGATATCAAGACCCATAAGAATGAAGAATGCCATTTGGGAATACCCTAATATGATGGAGCTCTGGTCAATGAACCATTACTTGATGAAGAATTTTTTTTACTGAATCTATCAACTAATGAAGTTGGAATATTATAAGTATCAGAGTATCACGAGTCCCTAGAGGGTGACATCATGTTGGCATCACCAAAGATGACATGGTGATGCCATGTCTTGCCTAGATTTGGCATTTTTGGGCATTCTAATTGTGCACTATGGCATGATTCACTCATATCTAACATTCTTGGGCATGCAAGTTGTGCATATATAAGTGAAACATGGCACACATCAGCAAGTTCCATGTGTTATAGGACACATCAACCTTTACCACATGATAGCAAATGATTAGATGTCGAGGGCTGATATGACATCCTGATATCCTGATATGTCTTAATATAAACAGTAGTGCCATGTGTATGGGACATGAGCCTTAACCATGTGGCAGGCTATGATTGGTGTTAGAAAATGATGTGGCATGATGATCTGGCCACTGGCCTATTGACCCATTGATGATTTGCAAGGATTTTCATTTATATGGAAATCATCAATATTTTGGTATTTTTGCATTAGTTATATCAGCATATTGGCCAGGTCATCCATATCGACGTAACATCCATATCGGCTTATCGGGTATATCAAGACGCTGGTGTATCAAGATATTGAAACCACTGAGGAATGGGGAGTGCAAGGTTATGGAAATTTTTGATACAGCAAGGTCATGATATGACATGTGTGTAGAGGATGTGGACTAATGCAGAGACACCATGTGGTTGAGGAAGCCATGTGTGGACATGTATGGATTATGAAGTGGCCCTTTTAAGGGTGAAAATTCAAAGAAGCATAACTTGTGCTTGGAGCTCGAATTGAGATGAAATTTATATCATGAAAAAGCTCTCGACCAGCTGAAGATTATGGAAATATCATAAATGTGATTTGAACATATAAAGGAAAGAGGACTTTTGATAACCCCATCTTCATAACAACCTTGAAGGTCGAGTCTAAATTTATGCCCCACAACCCTAATATGGCATTAGGGGGTTGGGTGTATCATAAATCATCACTCCTTTGAACGTTGTAAGTGATTTTGTAGTTATATTGCTATACCATGGAATAATTGTTGATTTACCAAACTTGGAAGGAGGTAGTAACATCAAATTTACATCACTATATTGTTGGACGATCATTGATCTTTCAAGGTCTGCAAAATATTGCAACAATTATACTATATCACTATGATGTTAATGACATGTTGATATGGTGTTAGAATTCCAATATACATATGGATAGTAGAACCTAACTACTCTGTCACGTGGTGCTCTAATTCTACTATATTTAGAAAAAAATTATGATAAAATTGTTTTGACAATGAAATTTTCTTTCTTATGATGTTATTTTTACGAAAAAAAAAAAAAAAACATTAATACAACATTGGATTTTGTACCCAAACCTAATAATTACAAGGAGATCAATAGAGGTCATTATCTCTAACATAAGGTATTATTGTCCATCACCACAAAGCTTGAAACCCTATGTGTTCCTCATAGATAAAAGTATAATATCTCCCTAATCCTATATATCCAAATATGAAATTTGGGAGATGAATAAAGGTAAAATGTTGAAGCACCCTTTCCATAAAACCTTTGATGCAACCTTGCATTGTTTTACAATAGTCACCTCCATCATATGAGAGTTAAATTTAACAACTCCACACAACTTGAGCAATGGTTCTTTCATCGATGTGCACACTAATAGGTTGTTCTTCCAAACATAACGAGAATTTTTTATTCCAAAATCTAGGCATTTAAAGACATGGCCTTATACATCAAATATATATGAACAGTTTCAAACTAAAAGATTATAACACTTCAAATTAAAATATACATGGTATAAATCAATGATAATTAACATTACTGTATTAATGAATTAGAAGAACAGAACACTCCAAATTAACATAGATACTCTACATTAATTTATATATCTAGTTAAGTTGAGAGGCTCATTCTACAACCTTATATGAGGGGAGTTCATCTCTCCATGAGTCAAGATTACATGTACCATTTAAAATAAAAATAATTCTTCCAAATATAATGAGAATTTTTTATTCCAAAATCTAGACATTCTAAAAACATGGCTTTATACATCAAATTTATATAGACATTCTCAACTTTTTAATCAAAAAAATATTATAAAACTTCAACTTAAAATATACATGGTATAAATTAATGATAATTAACATAACTAGAAGATGAGAACACTCCAAATTAACATAGATACTCTATATTAATTTACACATATGGTTCAGCGGAGAGGCTCATTCTACGAGTATGAGGGAGGGGATGTGTAAGTATGTTTGTCCCTCAGTAATGTTGACATGTGCCCCTTTAAAATAAAAATAAATATGTTCTAAATAGAAAAATAATGTTGGATATAATAAAAAAAATGAATATGTTGTAAAGTAATTAGAAGTAAAAGAAAAATGTGTGAGTAAAATGTTTAAACCTTATACTTTTCAACAATAAATTTAAATAAACTATTTGAAGATCTATGTTAACTAATTTATGTCTATATCAACTTCATATATATCTCTATAGAGAAAAAATATTGTTAAAATAAAATATTTTAATGTTGTATATAGAAAAGTATTCAAGGTGAGTTATCAATCAAATATTTGAATACCAATTGATATTGGCATATACTCAAAAATATATTAATAATAGAAAAAACCATTTTAATTTGGGTTGATAAAATGTCTTGATGTACATGTCATGTAAAATATATTATGTATATATTGCATATCATTTAAAAAAAAAATTATGAAAAAAATAAGTTTTATGGGTAAAACATTTATTTGGTCCTATATATACTATATATAGCATTCAAAAATACAATTTAAACAATGAAAAATTACACATTATATTTGCACTCTAAAGAAGTTTGCACATGAAGAAATTTGATCCCTCTCCACTCATTTTAGATCCATACTTAAGAAGAATCTATATTGGTATAAATTAATTTATTGGGTAGAGAGGAGCTCTTAGTACGGTAAAGATGTAAACATTTTGACTTAGTAGAATTATATAAAAAGAAAAATTAAATTAAATAATAATAATAATTGAGTAAAATATACAATTTACCTTTGGTGGTTTTTTCTTCATGTTTTGAGAACCCATGGTTTTGTCCATGGTATTCTTATGTAAGAAGAATGTATATATATATATATATATATATATATATATATATATATATAGAAAAGCTTAGATCTACCAAATGCCAAGAGGGATCAAATCTATTGAGGTGCAAATTTCTTTAATAAAAATAAATTTGATCCCTTTTAGTAGATCCGAGTTAAAGATAGATCTAGGTAGGTATAGACACTCTCCTATAATCAAATCTATATAGACATTCTCAACTTTATATTGAACTAAAAATGTTAACACTCCAAATTAAAATGCACATGGTATAAATTAATGATAATCCAAGATGACAACAGTCACAATTAAGATACATGTGATATAAAATTAATGCTAATTAACATTATTTTATTGAGCTTATATAAGATGAAAAGAAAATTTTGAATTTAAAAGTATAATAACAAATTCACATAATTTTTTGGTGTAGTCTAATTAATAGATAAATGGCTACCATACAATATGATTTTTTAGTAAGATGGATTCAACACCCTAAAAATACTCCTTGTCTCACATATTTACTGAAAATAAAAATAAAAATAAAAATTGAAGTTAAAAATATAATAACAAATTCACATAATTTTTATGAAATTATTAAAATTGTAATATCTTATTATTTAAAATACATTTTTAAATGTATAAATAGTTTCAACACCCTAAACTACCCTTAAGTCACTTGATCTTTGGAAAATAAACGACTCAAACTAAATTAGAAACCTTACTTGATTTTAACAAAATTTACTAAAAAATATTTATAAAAAAATAATTTCCCCTACTAACTTACATTTTTAATACCATATAATTTCATCCCCAAACAAAATATTTATAAAACTATAACCTCCTAAATGTCCTTAATGTAATAAATATGCTTTTAAAAATTATAAAAAGTCCTTAATGTAATAAATATGCTTTAAAAGTTATAAGAACCTACAAGTAACTTACTTAGTACTAATAATTTGTAAGTTGATGTCCACATTATTAATTACTTCATTTTTAAAAAAATAATCACCTATGCAAAAAGTAAGCTTATTACTAATAATAATTGATGTTGACATTATTAATTACTTCAGTTTTTCAAAAAGTAATTAACTATTTAAAAATTAGATTTTTCTTAGATTTGGACCATTTCAAAAAGTAGATTTTCTTGGGTTTGGATCATTTAATTTTTTAATTAATCTTAAACTATTCAAAATAAAACAATTTAATTATGATTGTTTTTAGATTTTTAATGTTAAATAATATTTAATCTTAAACTATTCAAAAATAGAACAATTTAATTATGATTGTTTTTATATTCTCTATTAATGTTTTTAGATTCCCTATGTGAAATAATTTTTCCAGAGGCAGTGGGCTCAGCGATTAGAAGAATTCTAATGGAACCCTCGAGAATGGTTCCGGGGAATTGCAAGGAATTAACCTCACACATAACGGTTGGCTCATTGGCTCAAACATCCATAGCTCTCCATGTTAAATAATTTATTTATTTTCAATTTTAACTGTTCAATATCTTAAATAATTGATTTTTTCCATGGAATTTGACCTACTAAATTATAATATTAAATAATTTATTTTTCTTTAATTATTATCTACATCAAATAATTTATTTTTCTTGAATTCCAATAATTCAATTAGAATCCTCCATATCAAATAATTGAGTCCTTTATTGATTTTTCATGAATTTAAAAATTCTTGATTTAAACTTTGGACTATTCAATTCTGACATCAAATCATTATTGGATTTTTCTATTAAAATAATATATATATATATATATATATATATATATATATTATATTATTATTTCAATTACATCAAATCATTATTTGATTTCTTTTTCATTAAAAAATATATGTATTTTTTATTAACTTTCATGAATTTAAAAATCCAACTTTGATATTAAATCATTGATTGATTTCTTTTATTAAAAAATCATTTTTTTTTTATGAATTTCAAAATCCTTAATCTAAATTTTGGACCATTCAACTGTGATATTTAATCATGATTTGATTTCTCTTCTATTAGAAAAGTCCTTTATCGTTGATTTTTCATGAATTTGGAAATCCTTGAATTTTGGACTATTCAACTATTGAAAATCAAATCCTTTAGACAATTCAAATATCAGATCTTTCTCTTGCATTTTGACAATCAATTGTGATTGTATTTTATGGGATACGACATTGTAAAACATATTGACGTTGATCTTTGGGTGCACCGTGCAACTTCTCGATAATGGTTAAGTATCCCGCAGAAATAATTTAAAATTTAAATAATTGTGTAAATTATATATATATATTCTTCAAACTCCCATACATAAAGACATGAGTATATATACATATTTTATTTCATAAAAGAAAAAAAGTTATTGAATTTTCGAAAAGGTACATGTGTACACCCCATTTGCACTTCACTTTTTAAGTAAGGTCCAAAAAATTCCAAAGTTATTCGATGTACAAAAACGCACGTGTGTATAAACCCTCTCACACTTTCCATTTTTTATTTTGTTTTTTGTAAAGTCTTTTTTCGGTAATAAATCAAGATATTTTTATTGGATAAAAAAAATCGTGCGTGATTGTATATGGTTAGAGATAATAGAGAATATCTTAAAATAATGAATTGGTTCACAGTACTTTAGGATAGGGTTTAGTTTTTATTTCTTAGGTTATAGTTCTAACTTCTCTAATTTCATGATTGCTATATAATGTGTGATGTACATGGACAATGTAGAGCGTTTTGCAGAGCCAGACTCTCTGTCGTAGAGCTGACCAGTGGATGTTTTTATTAATTAAAACAACACTTTTTAACATGGTATCAGAGCGTCAAGGTTGAGAAACCTATTCACTGAGTGAAGAATTTGAATGGTGCAGGTGAGGCAAAATCGTCGCGTGGTTTAGGGGAAAAATCACGCTGATTCCACTGTGAGACTTCCAACATTTTATTTTGGATGACCGTCGCGAATCCGTGCTGGATAATCGCGCCAACCGTCGCAAATCCATGGTGCTAAATCACGTCGACCATGCAAAGAAAAAAAAAAGGTGGTTGCGCGTCTCTGTTTGGGAATTCGCTGTGGTAACAAGTTGCGGGATCAACCTGCTCAGAGGTCGCTTTGAGTAAGGCTACTCCGATCATGGAGGTCTGTCGTGGAGGAGACTTGCCATAGGAGGCTGTTGCGTGGAAAGAGGCCGCATACCTGCCCGGAGGCCTCGTGGAGAGGGCGCGTAGACTTCAAGGGATCAGCTAGAGCTAGAGGCTATTGAAACTACCAAAAATCGGACTCGTGGAGATCAACGATTTCTGTCTTTGACATAGATCTGGGGTAGATCTAACATATATATTTCTTTACCTGTCAAATTTTTTTAAACACCAAGATGAATAATCAAATGATTGAAGCATATTTGAATGAGCATAACAAGCTCAATGGCTTCAATTATGCGAATTGGAAATTCACGATGCACACTCTGCTAGAAGTGTAGAGTGCTTAGACGATTGCAAATGGGGATGAGCAAAAGCCAGTCGCTGGATCAACATCGATAACAGATTGGGAGAAGCGAGAAGGTAAATCAAGGACGTTGTTGAAGATGTCGGTGAAAGATTGTATCACACCATATATCAAAGAATGTAAATCAGCAAGTGAAATCTGGGGAATTTTGAAGGATTTGTATGAGATCAGGAATACAAATCATCTTCTGTTCCTGAAGAGCAAGATCTTATCCCTGAAGATGGAGGAGAATGAAACAGTTGCTTCCTTCATAGAAAGGATCAAAGATCTGAAGAAAAAATTGGCAAACATTAGTGAAACAGTTGCAAATACAGATCTAGCAACCATTACCATGAATGGTGTGACCGATGAATAATAAATGTTTATCACTAGGATAAATGCAAGGGAAAAGATCCCAAATTTTGAAGAACTGACAGGAATATTAATGCAAGAAGAAGAAAGAAGATCAGCTCTGAAGCCCCAGAGTGCAAATCTTGCGTTGATGGCAAAGAAGAACTTCTTCAAAGGAAAAGGAAATCCGCAACAATGAAATGGAGGAAACTCATAGAAAATGCTAAATCAGACTCAAGGTATGCATCCGAATGGAAACAACTCTGTAATTAAATGTTTTTATTGCGGAAAACTTGCTCATATAGCTAATGAGTGCAGGAAGAAGAAATGTCATGAACAACAGCAGAAGCAGAAACGACATGCAGGGCATCTCGCAAATGGTAATCATGAGCAGAACTTCAGATTTTTAATGGCAGACTATGATGAGAATGTTGATGCAAACATCTGGTATGTAGATTCAGACGCATCCACACATATGACAGGAAACAAGCAATGGTTTGAAGATTTTAAAGAAATCAATGGCGGAGCACAAATCTACCTAGGTGATGATAGAAGTCATCAAATCAAAGGGTGTGGGAAAATTTCTGTCATTTTACTTAATGGTATTGTAAGACAAATTTATAATGTCATGTATGTGCCCAATGTAACAAAGAACTTGATTTATGTATCCATGATTACAGCTCAAGATCTTAAAGTTGAATTTTTTAAATCTAACTGTTATATTAAAGATCTGTTAGATGGCATGAAGACTATTTCTACAAGAATTCGAACAGGAGGTCTATACAAATTGGATGTAAGACCAGCACCAGTTCAAGCTTTGACAACAACAAGTTTGACTACAAAAGAGTTGTGGCATCAGAGATTTGGTCATATCAACTACAATGATTTATTGTTACTTCAGAGAAAGGAAATGGTAAGAGATCTTCCTATGTTAAAACAAGTGCATAATGATTGTGATGCTTGTACATTAGGAAAGATGCCTAGAGAAGAATTCTTTGTTCGAGTAGAAAAGAAACAGAGAGACGTACTTGAATTAGTGCACTCAAATCTTTGTGGACCCATGCAAACAAAGTCATTAGGAGGTGCACTGTATTTTTTACTATTTATTGATGACTGCACAAAGTTTTCTTGGGTATATTTTTTGAGTAATAAAAGTCACACATTTGAATACTTTAAGCAGTTCAGAAACATGATTGTAAAGCAAACATGGAAGCATATAAAAATTCTCCGCTTCGATCAGGGGGGAGAATACAGGAAGGATGAACTTATCAAGTATTGTAAAGACCATGGGATTTTACAGCAATTCATACTACCCCATACTCCTCAACAGAATGGAGTAATGGAAAGAAAGAACAGAACATTGGTGGAATGTGCTAGGAGCAAGTTGAAAGGTAAAGATCTTTCGAATGGTTTTTGCGTTGAAGCATTGAATACTGCAGTTTATTTGAAAAAAAGGAGTCCTACAAAGAGTCTTGAGTTTAAAACTCCTTATTATATGGATTTAAGCCTGTAGAAAATAATTTAAGAGTGTTTGGGTCTAAAGCATTTGCCCATATTCCAAAGGAAGACATAAGAGAACTAGATTCAAAAGCCATCAGATGTACCTTTATAGGGTATTGTTCACAATATAAAGCTTATATATTATTTAATCCCTCTACTCATAAGATTTTTGTTAGTAGAGATGTCATATTCCATGAGCAGGATCATGACGAATCTGATGAGCGCAATGAGGAATGGGATATTCCGCTCTTGGTGGAAGAAAGTAAAGAAATAGGAAACAACCAAGATCAGCAGACAAAGGCATATGAAGAGAATTCAGATGTAGCAGTCAAGCCGAGTCCAGCAAAGGAAACTCAGAATAAGTCAGAAGCTACACCAATGCTCAGAAGGTCAAGTAGGCAGACTCAATTGCCTGCTAGATATAGGGAAAATGCTTTTATAACCAGTATGATGAATGTTGTTGAACCTTCTAGTTATAAGGAAGAAAATGAATGTAGTGAATGGAAAATAGCTGTGGAACAAGAATATGAATCTATAATCAAGAACAACACTTGGGAGCTGGTTGAACTTCCTAACGGGAAACAAACCATAGGTTGTAAATGGTTGTATAAACCAAAGATTAATGCAGATGGAACCATAGATAAATTAAAAGCTAGATTGGTAGCAAAGGGGTATTCACAAAAAGAAGGCATTGACTATGAAGAAACCTTTGCCCCTGTAGCTAAACTAAATACCATTAGAATATTAATTGCTTTAGCTACTAAGAAACATTGGATGATTCACCAAGTAGATGTAAAGTCTACATTTTTAAATGGAGAAATGAAAGAGGAGGTTTATTTAGAGCAACCCAAGGGGTTTGTCCAGAAAAGGAAAGAACATTTAGTCTGTAGATTAAAGAAATATCTTTATGGACTAAAGCAAGCACCTAGGTCCTCGTATGAAAAGATTGATTCATTTTTTCTGCAACTTGGTTGCAACAGAAGTAAAAACGACCCTAATATGTATACCATGAAAGATGAACAGGGGCGTATAGTGTTGATTTCTTTGTATGTAGATGATTTAATTATTACATGGGATGCTATTGCTCTAATCAAAGAAATCAAGTAACAAATGTCATAGGTGTTCGAAATGAAAGACCTTGGTGAATTAAGATATTGTTTGAGTCTTGAGATCTGCAGAGATTCAGGACAAACTTTTGTGTCCCAGGGTAAGTATGTCAAAGGTCTATTGGAAAGATTCAAGATGGATTAGTGTAAGGCTGCAACAGTACCATTACAGCAGAACATTAAACTTTAGAGTGAGGATGGCTCTAAAGAGGTAGATGTGACACTTTATAGACAACTGCTTGGGAGCTTAATCTACCTAACCACTACTAGACTAGATTTGGCTTGTGCAGTTAGTTTGCTAAGTCAATACATGTCCAAGCCACTTGAGAGTCATTAGAATGCAACGAAATGTGATTTGTGGTATCTACAAGGTACTATAGACTATGGTATTATTTACACTGATTCCTCTGATGTTTGATTGACAAGATTGACAGATTCAGACTGGGCTAGAAATGTAGACGATCGCAGATCCATAATAGGTTATGCATTCAACATTGGATCCGGGGTGATTACATGGAGCAGCAAGAAACATAACACAGTTTCCTTGTCTTCGGCGGAAGCAGAGTATCAAGCCATGTGTGCAGCAACATGTGAGGCAGTTTTGGTTGCAGAGACTTCTCCAGGATGTTGGGGAATAACAGAAAGATGCAACAACAATCAGATGTGACAATCAGAGTTCAAACAAACTTGCTAATAATCCGGTGTTTCAAAAAAAACTAACAAAATTGATACACAATTCCACTTTGTCAGGGAGAAAGTGCAATCAAAAGAAATCCATCTCGTATATCGTAATACATGTGATAATGTAGCAGAATTTTTCACTAAGCCTCTTGGCAAAATTAAGTTTGAAATGTTTAGGGAGATGTTAGGCATATTTGTGAACCCCTTCTCCATTAAGGGGGAGTGTTAAAGATAATGGAGAATATCTTAGAATAGTGAATTGGTTCACGACCCCTCGGGATAGGGATTAGTTTCTATTTCTTAGGGTATGGTTCTAACTTCCCTAAATCCATGATTGCTATATAATGTGCGATGTACATGGACAATGTAAAGCATTCTACAGACCAAGATTCTCTGTCGTAGAGCTGACCAATGGATATTTTTTATTAATTCAAACATCACTTTTTAACAAATAAGTATACCACTTGAGAAGAGGGGATTTTTTTTAAATAGACTATAATAACAAAGTTTTTTAAAGTTAGCTATGTATAATAAGTTAAGATACTTTTATTGGATGAGAAAAATTCGTGTGTGATTGCATATGGCATACGTATACCACTTAAGAAAAGGGGATTAATTTTTTTTTTTAAATGAACTATAATAACAAAGTTTTTAAAGTTAGCTCATGTATAATAAGTTTTTTTCCAGAGATGAGGGGAATGTCATGTTTTTTTTTTAACGAGGGCAATCCAATAATAATTAGTAATAATAATAGGTATTTTTTTATTATTAATTAATTAATTATTAAATTTAAAAATATATTTATATAATAAATTAATTTATTTTTTTTAAACTAAATTAGTTTTTACCTTTTTTTTAAGAATATATATATATAGAAAATGAACTTTTATTGAAAAAGATAATGAGTTTCTAGCCTATAATTATCGATGAATTGTAAATAATTTAATATAGGTTTTAGAATGTTTTTAAATTGTAAATTATAATATATATATTATATATATATATATATATATATATATATATATATATATATATATATATATTATGGTGATGATTAATGTTCACTATGATTAATATGGTTTACAACGTTTTAAGAAATGAGTTATTAATTGAGATTATTTAATATTTTATTTCTGTGATGAAAAAGAAGAGATAGAAGAGTTGCGAGGTTACTGTAGTTTTGTTGACTTAACAAGTCAAAAAAGTTGGTAGTGTGGCAAATGTTTTGAAAAGAGGAACGAATGTAAGGGTTCGGCAATCCAAGAGAAAGTAATTTTCATCTTGACTCTCCTATTTTCTTCTTAGTACTAGTCAACAGAAAATGGGAATTAGCTGTTATCTTTGCAATGTCCATTTTCTTCTTATCACTAATCAATACTAAATGGTAATTCTGGCTAGCAAGAGTGAGGTTGATCACCTCCTTGTAATATCTTAGCTTCATTTCCCCCTCTAACTCCTTATCACTCCACAACTTATCCTTAAATTCTAGAGTAATAGTATTTTTAATACTATCATTATTCTCCAAGATAATCTCCTCCTTTATCCGTACAATGATTGAGCCACTACTTAACATTCTTGTACCAACCTTGCTTAAACAAAAAATAAAAATTTTAACTAAAATTAAAAACTATTTAAATACTTTATGTTTTTTAATATATTTTTAAAAATTTAATTAAAAAATTAAAATGATAATTTAATTAATAAAATTATATAACTAAAAATAATTTAAATTAACTTATATACCAGGAACCATCATATCAATAATAATAAAAGGGGAGTTCAAACGTCCCATTTTTAAACCAAACCATTATAATATAGCATATAATGCTTGTCTAAATTTATGGAACATGGAAGATGGCAATACCCGTTATGTCAAAAATGTGAATTGAACTGAGCAAATTTATGTCAAAGTGAATCGAGGGACGTTTGTGGTACATGCGTGGCAACGGGTGTCTCGCTTGTCCCTACGTGAATAATGAGAAGCTTTAAGTCTAAATCGTTTTGTACTGCACCACATAATTGGTCTGTCCTTCACTGAATTAAAGGTGTGGGATACCTGGTCTAAATTAGTACGATGTTGAATATCAGGGCCCTTATCATGCCCTTAGTGTTTAATGTTTGTTTTTTTTGTGCTTTGCTTCGCCGGTGGTCATTTTTTTTGGCTACTTCAATGGTCCCACTCTGTGTGTTCCAACAACGGTTGTTTCTTCGGGTTCGGTTATGGTTTAGTTGTGAATAATGGTATACATCATGTATGATGCTGCTCTCATGCTATGATTTCAAATTTCAAATTAAGCGAGAAGATGTTTGGGTTTCTTTTTCTTTTTCCTTCTCCTCTTTCTTTTTTTTTTTTTAATTTTTAATTTATATATGTTTAGTGAAGTTTGTGTCTAATATATTATTAGTGACAGGTTTTTTTGTGATATTTGAAGATAATTATCTCTAGTTTGACAATGGAGGTAATCTTTATTTCAATGCCCCTCCATCCTTCTCATGACATTTTCCACTTGTTTTCTCAGCATGTAAATTATAGGCGACCAACCCTATGTTAGGGAAAACCCTGACAGTGAGCCGTCATGAAAAGAAAAGAAATAGAGCGAATTTGAAGTGCACAATCACATCAATGTTATATAAACCCTCCGTTAAAATTTCATGTATATAACCTCCATAATGACAAAACAACAGTGTAGTATCAAGCTAAAGAATGGGCGCATTCATTGCCCATCATTTCTCTTTTACAAAACCAAAAGAACTGTATATCTATTGAAAAGTCGTAGCACTTCGGCCACCAAGCAACCTTAATACATTAACACAAGGAAAAACAAATAATCCTTCTTCTAAACAAAGATTGTCGCCTGGAACCCATTCGTCAGTCAAGCCGGAGGGGAACCAACCTAAAATCGAAGGCAGTAATTGTTGTAAGAACATGGTTTCACTCCAAAACTCCCTTCTGGGTATGTGTATTCATAAATACCATAACAGAATGTACATGCAAACAATATTAACACATTAGAGTAAGCCCAGAGAACAAATCGAAGGAGTATTATTAGAAAAAATTTGGTATAGAGAGCGAGCTTACATGAAAGAGGAATTGTCGAGCAACAACAGGCAAAGCACACCTGAAATAAACGATACTGTCATAACCAATTCTTAGGGAAAAACCTTGTATGAAACCTCTCGGGTTAGATCACCATTACCTTTGGTTTATGGGATGAACCCAAGACGCATTTCTTCGGAGCCAAAGTTTCGCCATCGACATTTCCACATATGCATGAGCTGAGTAGAGTGATTCAGAGAGAAATGTAAATATCAAATAAGGAAATAGGCAACTGTTAGGTGAGATTTGTGGGGTTGGAGGCATTTCTACATTATACCTGTGTGCAGTAGAGGTGAACCAGATAAGGAAGTTGTGCCATTCTACCATACCGCCATCCAGGTCGACTTCTGTCGCAGAGTCGAAGTTCAAACATCTCTTCACAACCAAATGACCCCTGACCTTGTTGAGAGTTGTGTTAACTCGCCGGCCTACATTCCAAGCCACGGAGACCTTATATATCCTTGGATCGAATGGTGGAGTTGATGTCAGGTGCAAGGATTCGAGATCTTTCTGAAAACCAGCGTCATCAACATTTAATGAAGAACTGCAGTGACAAGGGAAACCTCGGGGTTCTCCCTGCCTTAATGGAGAGGTGTTATCCAAGGTGTGCCAGCGAGGAAAAGTTAATGCAGACAGAGTGGATGTACAACTGGGGATTGGCACTTAAACTGCCAACGAACACAAATTCTTAGGAAATACTATAAAGTGTAATGTTAAATAATAACCATATAATAAAATTTTCATTTCATTTCTTTATTTAAATAATTAGTTGTGGGTGTTAAGGTTTTAGGTTGTTACAAATGGTATCAGAGCGACAGGTTCGCACACTGAGACTTATGGGCTCAATATATACACCTATAGATAGATATGAACAATATATATATATATATATATAATATATATATGCTTGTATATAAATCAGTAATACTAACCGAGTAAGTGTGAATGTGAACACAGAAGCAAAGGTTAGCACCAAAGAGTAGAAACGCAGAGGAGCCCCAGATTATCAAACCAGCCAGATGTGCCTTATGTGGAGGCCAACCCAGATATATGGATACAGCTCGGAGAAGAACCTTGGCAAGCCAACGCTACCCTACTTGAAATAGTGCAACAACTACGTGCACAAATGATGAACTTGAGGACGAACAACGAACGATTGAGTAAGGAACAAGAAAATATCCTTAAAAGCATCTTCGACAGACATAATCAACAAGGACCAGATCCCAGTATGGAGAATAGGGAGAAGACCCCAACATCCCATCACGACGAAGACAATGGAAAGTCAGCAGAGGGACATAAGGAGGATGAAGAGGGGCATTCGGATAATGTTTCCAACCAAAGAAAGACAAAAAGCCAGAAAATGGAATTACAAGGTGAGTTCAAAAAAATAAAGTCGTCATTGTTTGAAGGAGAATTTGAAGAGGAAGTTGAAGCATCGATGATTGACATGGGTAAATATTTTTAGATTTATGAATATACTGACAAACTTAAAGCACGACTGACATTCTATCAATTAAGGGGAAAGGCCACCCTCTGGTGGGAAGAGATTAAAACCGTGAGAAAAATCGATGAAGAACAAGTGATGTGGCAAGAATTCCAAAAACATTTTAAGGAAAAATATTTAAATGAATGCTGCTATGATGAAAAAACAAAGGAGTTCCATGAGTTAAGGTTGGGAACCTTGACCATGGACAAGTATGTGAAACAGTTTACTTCCATGTTACGATATGTCCCGTACATGTAGGAGGAAAAGCCAAAATTTAGCGGTTTATTAGCAGTTTACCCAACTTTATGAAGGAGAAGTTAGAATTTGATTATCCTAAAACAATGGATGATGCGGTGCGAAAAGCCTGTATATGTTATTAGCAAATGAAAGAGAAGAATCAGGGGCCCAAAGGATCCATTGGAAGGAGAATGAGGAATCTACCCCCAAACAGACAACCAAAAGTCACAAATGGAAGGAATAATCAATAAAGAACTTTCGAGAAATTTGCGAGGAACCAACCCAAAGTCCCAGCTTACACCGAGAATAGACACACAGAGGGAGTTAGTAAACATGTTACTGATCAACGACCAAAACAACCTTTGCAATGTTGGGGATGTGGAGAATTTCATTACTACAAGAATTGCTCGTACAAAGCTCGATCGGAACAGCTTTCAAATATGCAAGAATCCTCCACAGTTGGAGATGTAGCAAGGAATATGCCCAGAACTAACACTGCTTTGGACGATCATCAAGTAGAATACCAACCCATCATGGTCGAGTGTGAAGGTATGATTGTTGATCAACCGGTTTCTGTTTTATTTGATCTGGTGCTAGCTTAAGCTACATTAGTCCCTAAGTGGTAGAGAAATGTCAGCTGCAAAGCAACAAATTTAAGAAATCTTGGCTAGTTTAGCTAGCCACTGGACCAAAAATAAGGGTATTTGCAAAAACAGAACATTGCCCTATAACAGTTTCAGGACAACCCATCCATGTTCATCTAAATATCCTCCCCTTAGGTTCATACAATGTATTAATAGGGATGGACTGGTTGAATGACATTGATCCCTAGTCGATTGTAAAGAGAAATCTGTAAGCTACCTCACAGAGTCGGGGCAGAGAAAGGAAATTCAAAGGATCAAGAAAAACATTAAATTATGTCCTATTACGGCTAACCATCTTGGAAGATGCATTAGAAAGGGCTGCCAGATTTATGTTTTCCAAGTAGGATACACCAATGACCGAAATTTACATGACTTCATTGGAGAATATTCCTGTGATTCAGGATTTCGTGGATGTGTTCCTTGAATCCATCCCGGGATTGCCACCTAGACGTGATATTGGGTTTACCATTGAATTAATACCCGGAGCAGCTCCTGTTTTGAAAGCCCCTTACCATATGAGCATCCATGAGTTAATAGAACTCAAAATGCAGCTTCAAGGACTTTTGGATAAAGGGTACATTTTCCCTATTGTATCTCCTTGGGGAGCCCCTATGTTGTTTGTGCGAAAGAAGGATAGGGCCTTAAGATTATGCATTAATTATCGTCAACTAAATAAACTGATGGTCAAAAATAAGTACCCTTTGCCCCATATTGACGATTTATTTGATCTATTTGATCAAGTGCACGGGGCTAGTGTGTTCTCAAAAATTGACTTAAGGTCTAGTTACCACCAGATCAGAATAAAGGATGAAGACATTTGCAAAACCGCATTTCGAACTCGTTACAGTCATTACGAGCTCGTGGTACTACCTTTCGGCCTTACCAATGCTCCATCCACTTTCATGAGCCTAATGCACGTTATTTTTCATCCATTTCTAAATAAATTTGTACTGATTTTTATTGACAATATACTAATTTATTCAAAAAATCAGGAGGAACATGAGAATCACTTGAGAACAATATTGCAGATTTTGCGAGACAATCAGTTGTACGCAAAGTATAGCAAGTGCGATTTTTACAAAAGTCAAATTCAGTACCTAGGCCATGTTATATCAGCTAAGGGAATAATGGTGGATCCATAAAAGATCAGAACTATTATGGAATGGACCACTCTGAAAAATGTTGTTGACATTAGATCCTTTTTGGGCATGGCGGGTTATTACCGTCGATTCATAAAAGGCTTTTCAAAAATAGCTTTTCCTATGACCTCGCTACAAAAAAAGGGGTGTTCCTTCCACTAGACAGCAAAATGTCAGCGAAGTTTTGAGCAGTTAAAGCAATTACTTACTATTGTACCGGTGCTAAAGGTAGCAGATCCAAAAAACCATTTGTGGAATGCACAGATGCGAGTAAGGAGGGTGTCAGTGGTGTATTAACACAAGAAGGAAAGGTCATAGCCTATGAATCGTGCAAACTGAAGGATTATGAGCAGTGATACACTTCATATGATCTAGAGTTGACTGCAGTAGTACACACACTCAAAATGTGGTGACACTACCTCCTAAGAAAGAAATTTTTGTTATAACTGATCATAGCAGTCTTACAAACTTCTTTAAACATTCTAGCTTAAATGCTCGGCAGGCCAGATGGACCGCATTCTTGAGCGAATTTGACTTTGACATGAAACATCTTAAGGGGAAGGAAAACTGAGTAGAAAATGCATTAAGAAGAAAAGTACATTGCATTTAGGAAGTGAAATAAAGTAAAGTACAATTTAACTTGCCGGAGGTCATCCGAGAAGCATCCCTCAAAGACCCAGAGTATGCATTCCTTTGGCAGCAAGCCTCAGAACCTTAGGCAAATGGGGAACAGTCTGATTATGGTATTAATCTCAACAAAATGTTAACATTTAGAAACAGAATATATATTCCTAACTAGAATTCTGTCAAACAATTATTGTTGGATGATTTCTATAGAAAGCCTTACGCCGCTCACCTAGGATACCAGAAACTGTATTCTGCCACCAGAAAGAGTTATTTTTGGCTAGGTTTAAGGAAGGATGTCATTGAATATCTATCCAAATGCTTAAAGTGCCAATTGGTGAAGGCGGAACATCAGCATCCTGCTGGTTTGGTGTAACCATTACCCATTCCTAAGTGGAAATGGAGATGATAACCCTAGACTTTATCACCTGGTTACCTCGTACTAAGAAGCAACATGACTCAATCATGGTTGTGGTGGACAAGCTGAGCAAGACCGCTCATTTCATACCTGTAAAGTCCACCTATAAGACGTTGGAGATCACAGATATATTTATCAGGGAAATCTTCCGACTACATAGAATACCGCAAGTAGTAATCTTTGACAGGGATGTAAAATTTACATCCACATTTTGGAAAACCCTCTTTGTTGGGTTAGGTACTCAGATTCAATTCAGTATTTCCTACCATCCATAGACGGATGGCTAGACAAAGCAAGTGAATCAAGTCCTAGAATACATGTTGAGGATGTTCTAATGCAACAACCGCACAAGTGGGAGGACTATCTCCACCTTGTAGAGTTCACCTACAATAATGGACATCACGAATCATTGGGTATGAGCCCTTTTGAGGTGTTGTATGGAAGAAAGTGTTAGGTACCCACAAATTAGAATAGTGTAGTTAATAAGCTAGCATTGGGTCCTGATATGTTAGCTGAAATGGAGGCCACCATTAAAAAGGTTTGCCAGAACTTAAAAGTTGCTCAGGATAAGAAAAAGGTTTATGCAGATAAGAAATTAACTCATAAAGAATTCCAGTTAGGGGATCATGTGTATTTGAAAGCTAAACCCCGAAAAAGTACCTTACAGTGGAAGGGTTGTGCTAAATTGGCACCTTGGTAATATTGGAACGGATTGGGCCCATATGATACAAGCTAGCACTCGCAAGCCATATCCAAGTCCATAATGTTTTCATGTGTCTTTGTTAAAAAATATGTGTACGATCCTCAACATATTATTAACTGGGAAAATATAAAGGTAATAACTTATGAATTGTTGTTTTGAAATTTTTCTGACAGTAGATTACATTTGTGCAGGTCAAACCTGAGGGAGAGTTTCTAGCAGAGCCTCTTCGTATCCTCAATCGTAGAGAAACCATCTTGCGGAAATGAGCCATCACCGAGGTTAAAGTGCAGTGGAAGCACTTTGGCCTGGATGAGGCTACTTGGGAAGAAGAGGGAGCTATGCAAAATGTCTATCCGACATTGTTTGCTTGAAAAGAAAACCAAGGACGGTGTTCCTCTCAAGGGGAGGGAGTTGTAACACCCAATGATGCACCAACATTTACTCTTACCAAGTTTTACTTATTAATGTCAATTTTATTATGTTTTAACCTGGATTGTTAAAATAATTAGGTTGAAAAGACAGAACATATATTGTTAATTATTAATTAAAAGAATTTGATCAATTTGTAAAAGATTTGAAGAATCAATTAAAATAACTCCTGAAACAGTTACAAGCAGTTGCCCATCTTTTCCTTCAAAAAGGAAAATGACAGAACCCTGAGGGGGTTAGAAAAAAATGGTACAAGGGATTATGTTGCGAATGGTTTTTCCTGGAGCTGGAAAAATTAGCCAGTGGGAAAAGACTGTGGATAACAGCTGAGAGGTACGAGACTTGAGGTTTGACATAGTCCTGAAGCCCAAGGTACCAAGTTGTTTTAGTCACTGTCAGGAGTTGGAAGAGCTCGGACGGCGATTCTGGACGTAATTGCCAGATCCATGGCTGGGTGATGAGACCTTCTAGGCAGGGGAAACACGTGCATGTTTACAAGTAAAGCAGGGAAACATATAAGTAGTGATTCTATGTTTAATAATTATCAGTGGGAAAAAGATTATTTGCTTTATTTTACGTAATGAACAAGTTGACATGCTAATGAATTGCTAGTAAGACTCTGTCAATGATAATAATAGGTATACTATCTTTAATTACAATTTCAATACAGTGGGATAGTTATAGATATCATTGCATAGAAGAAAAAGGTGATGACAATATTTAATTTCCATTCACTAAAGCAAAATGCATAAGCTATTCTAAACATTTTAAAAGAACAAATCACAGTAGTAGAGCAACTATTCATGTTATTTTATGATTATAATTGTCGCACTGAAAATTTAATAGCCTACTGAGTTATTAGACCAGAACCCGTATTCGATCACTCCATGGGAATTAACAAGTATTTCTTTAACCATCTTAATGAAAAAACATATTGAGAATGTCAAGCTATGGAAATCTCATTCAAAAGATAATATATAACATTATCCACTTCAAGTATTCATGGAGATCTAACCAGAGTTGTACAATACCCAACTAAACTTATCCCATCAAAACAAAGGTTGACAACCCTGAACTCTAACAGAGAAAATAGAGATAATAATAAAAACTCAATCATGATTGTCCAACATAGTATAGTCATGTGCCAAATGAATGTTTATAGGTGGCCAACCCTATGTTAGGAAAAACCCTGAAAGCGAGCCGGTGATGAAAAGAAAAGAAACAAAGAGAATTTGAAGTGCATAATTAATGTTATATAAACCCACCGTTAAAATTTCATGTATATAACCCCCATAATGACAAAACAACAGTGTAGTATCGGGCTAAAGAATGGGTGCATCCGTCGCCCATCATTTCTGTTTTACAATAAACAAAGAACTGTATATCTATTGAAAAGTCATAGCACTTCGGCCAACGAGCAACCTTAATACATTAACACAAGGAAGAACAAACAATCCTTCATCTAAACGGAGATTGTTTCCTGGAACCCATTCGTGAGTCAAGCCAGATGGGAACCAACCTAAAACCGAAGGCAGTAACCATTGTAAGAATGCGGTTTCACTCCAAAACTCCCTTTTGGGTATGTGTATTCATCAATACCACAACAGAATGTACCTGCAGACAGTTTTAACACATTAGAGTAAGCCCAGAGAACAAATGGAAAGAGTATTATTAGAAAAATGTTGGTATAGAGAGCAGCTTACCTGAAAGAGGAATTGTCGAGCAACAGGAGGAAAAGCACACCTAAAATAAACGATATTGTCATAACTAGTTCTTAGGGAAAAACCCTGTATGAAACCTCTCAGGTCAAATCACCATTACCTTTGGTTTATGTAATGAACCTAAGACGCGTTCCTCTGGAGCCAAAGTCCCACCATCGACATTTCCACCTGTGCATGAGCTGAGTAGAGTGATCCAGAGAGAAATGTAAATATCAAATAAGGAAATAGGCAACTGTTAAGTGAGATTTGTGGGACTGGAGGCGTTTCTACGCTATATCTGTGTGCCATAGAGGTGAACCAGACAGGGAAGATGTGTCATTCCGCCATACAACCACCTAGGTCGCCTTCTGTAGCAAAGCCTAAGTTCAAACATCTCTCCACAACCAAATGATCCCTGACCTCGCTAAGAGTTGCGTTAACCCGCCGGCCTACATTCCAAGCCACGAAGACCGTAGATCTCATCGGATCCAACAGTGGAGTTGATTTCAGGTGCAAGGATTCGAGATCTTTCCAAAAACCAGTCTCATCAACATTTAATGAAGAACTGCAATGACAGGGGGAAACCTCAGGGTTCTCTTCGCCTTAATGGAGAGGTGTTATCCAAGGTGTTCCAGCGAGGGAAAGTTAATGCAAACAGAGTGGATGTACACCTGAGGATTTGCGCTTACACCGCCAATGAACTCAAATGCTCAAGAAATATTGTAAATTTGAACGTTAAATATTAACCATATAATAAAAATTTCATTTCATTTCTTTATTTAAATAATTAGTTGTGGGTGTTAAGGTTTTAGGTTGTTACATAGTACATTTTTTATGCAGCGCATTGTAAATATTTTATGTAGCATGCTCATGGACAATGTTAGACTTGTTTTTTTTGCGGCTTTAAAGAGGAGCTATAATAATAGTAATTTTTTTTATGTAACTCATGTAAAAAATTGGCATAATTTTAAGAGTTGGTGTATAGGTATAGTTTTATCAAAAAAATATAAAATCACCTAAAATCTTCAAACATTTTAAAGATATAACCATATTTTTATAGATTTTTTTTGTATTTGAATAAATAGCTTTGATACCCTCAGCTGAGTTACCAAACTATGAGAAGGTGAACAACTAGCGAAGTCTATGGTGAAATAAAGAGGGCACAAGCAAATAAATAGCTATGACTTCCAACTTATAAATAAATATCAAAAACCTCACAACAACAATATAATTTGCAACATGTAAAACATAGATTTCAACAAACATTACTCTGGTTTGGTAACCTACATGGAAGTTGCCACGGGTGGGTTGCCACAACTAGAAATAGAGGAGTTGCCACCACTAAACTAACAATTTGCATCCAATTTTTAAATTATATAATATGTTTGATTTGTATACTTCCTTTGGTTCACTTTTCACAAGATTGACTTGCATAATAGCTAAATCAATAGAAAAAGACCTAAAAGATCCAATTTGGTGGAAACCTAATTATGCTGATGAATCCACCCTTAACAAAGATCAATGTTAAATCAATGAAACCTCAATCAGGATAAAAAAATTTCTACAATACAAATATTATATCTCTTCAAACATTTATATCTTAAAAAATGTTGATATTCAAAATTTGATTTTGAATCACTTTATGGCATAAAATATATTTTAAAACTCAAAATAAAATTGTGTAACATTTTACAACCAAGTGAAAACTAATTAAATTTGTGAGAAAACTTTGAAAAATCAACATATCACTTAATTGAACTTTGAAAAATCAACATATCACTTAATTGATCTTATAGCACAATAAGCGTAAATTATGATGGAACGAGTTATTTAACAAGATGATAACAAATGCATTAAATAAGATGGTTCTAATAAAAAATCATTATTGATTAAATTGTAAAATAATAAAATCAAATAAAACAAAAAAAATAGTTAAAGAAATTTAATTAATAATTAATTTTGTAATTTAAAAGAAAATTTTCTAATTTATTTATTTATATGTGAATATGGTATAGAAGTTGACACCATACTAGTAAAATTTTAGTAACAAGCTATAGGTGAGTTGTCACCATTACAAGGGAGTTATAGCAATTGTAATAAGGACAAGGTCGCTACTAGAACAAGGAGTAAATCAATAGTATGTCAAAGTTATGGAAACAGGAGAGTTGCGACCACTAGAAAAAGGAGTTACAACACACTAGTAAAGTTTTAGTAACAAACTAGAGTTGCAGCCACTAGAACAAGGAATTACAACATACTAGTAAAGTTTTAGTAACAAGCTACAGGTGAGTTGTCACCATTAGGGGGAGTTACAACCACTAGAACAAGAGTTACAACCAAATAATTTAAAGTAAAAATCATCATTATGTCAAAGTCACCCGTACAAAACTTTCCAACCAAATAATAATAATAATAATAGATGTTAGGGTCTTAAATACTTTCAAGAACATCTATACATTAAGCTAATTTTTAAATCACATGATTGGTTTGGTTCACATTTCAAGGACATATATCTTTACCAAATAAATGCTCTCCTGAAAGGGCTCCATTAATGAATGAGATTATGGATGATTGAAACATAGTAGTGTGATCAATTAAATTTAAACAAAATCAATGAATTTCTATTTTATATTTACTTAGATAACGAAAAAACAATGGATAAAATAAATCAATTATAAAACTATTTTTAAATTAAATTTACTTTTGAAATTCAAATTATAATTTCCCATTTTTTAAAATTGTGTATTTGTTTTAAATATTATGTTGATTCTTCTCTGCTTGGGGTAGCTTAATTGGCAATGGT
The DNA here is from genome assembly GCA_000404065.3 of Pinus taeda. Taxonomy (NCBI): domain Eukaryota; kingdom Viridiplantae; phylum Streptophyta; class Pinopsida; order Pinales; family Pinaceae; genus Pinus; species Pinus taeda. The sequence continues at coordinate 48,469 of APFE031193702.1, read as the reverse complement.
AGTGGAAATGAAGTCTCACTGAACAAGAAGTCTTGGGTTCAAATCTTGTGCTACCCCGCATCAGGGTAGTCCTACCAAGATTACAAAAACAAAAAACATTATGTTGATTCTTTAAATAGTGATAATAAGAGGTCTTTAAATATGTAATACCCCTTTGATTCCATGTAGTTATATGATGAAGATGTAGTCCTAACAAAAACAAAAAGCATTATGTTGATTCTTTAAATAGTGATAATAAGAGGTCTTTGAATATGTAATACCCCTCTGATTCCATGTAGTTATAATTCTTCTTTTAATGCAGTCTATGATTTGTATATTAATTTGATAAGATTTGCATATTAATTTGATATTTCTGTTTAGTTTGCAATTTTTAGAAAGTTATAAATAAAAGCTAAAATAACATTTCAATCAAGATTTTAGATGTGGATAAAAATCTTTTACATTTATCATGTTATTTCTTCAAAAACATAAGTTAAATATCTATTAATCTCAAATATATGATATATAGATATTTAATATGTTGAAACAGATAAGTAGAATTCATGAAAACTTGGTAGATTTTAATTTATAAAACAAGAGTTCAATGTATCCCTACATTATATCCAATAATATAATAGTAATATATATATATGCAGATTGGTTAAATAATTTTCGAAATCAAATATTTTAATCCAGTAAGGACCAATTAAATTAAGGTGAAAAACTCATGAATAACTAGCACTTAAATAAACCTCATATTACAATGAGCATAATTATGATGAATGTATTATTTAGAGAGGTCAAGAAGCTCAAAAAGAGTGGTTCTAATCAAAAGTAAATTATTATTGATTAAATTTTAAAATAATAAAATTTAGTTAAAGAAATTTGACTAATAGTTTAAAATAATTTATTTCCCAATTTGAAAGAAAAAATTATATTTAATTTGTTTATGTGAAAATATGGTAGAGAAGTTGACACCATACCATTAAAGCTTTAGTAACAAGCTACAGGCAAGTTGCCAAGATTACAGGGAAGTTGGGGCAACTATAACAAGGAAACAAGGGAGTTGTCAACATTAGAACAAGGAGTTCTAACCACATGATTTAAAATAAATAAAAAAATCAATGAGTTTCACATATTGGTGATTTTTTGCTTTAAATTATGTGGTTGCAACTCCTTGTTCTAGTCATGTCAAGGAAACAAGGGTGTTGTCACCATTAGAACAAGGAGTTCTAGCCACATAATTTAAAATAAAAAAATCAATGAGTTTCACATATTGGTGAATTTTTTGCTTTAATTATGTGGTTGCAACTCCTTGTTCTAGTCATATCAACTCCATTGTTTCCTTGTTATAGTTATGGCAACTCCCCTGTTTCCTTGTTCCAGTGGCGGAACTCCCCTGTAATGATAGAAACTTGTCTATAACTTGTTATTAAAGCTTTAATAGTATGGTGTCAACTTCTCTACCATCTTTACAAAATAATAATAATATATATAATAATAAATTCCAAAATTATTTATTTTATTATTTAATCAAATTCCTTTAAACTAATTTTTTTTTTACTTAATTGTTATTAATTCAGAATTTAATCAGTAATAATTATTTTTGACTTAGAACCATTATTTTTATCATTTTTTAATTAATACATTTCATCATAATTTAGCTTATTGTAAAATAGAGGTTAATTTAAGGAGGAGTTAATTCATGAGTTTTCTCTTTAATTTAGGGCTCTTACTTGGTCGGTAAAGTTTTACAAAATTATTTGAAGTTTAAAAAATTATTTTATACGTTATAAATGATTACCTTTGGATGTAAATAACATTTTTTTAAAATATAATGTTTGATTTGTAAAAACACATTTACTCTTATCAATTAAAATCTACTAGTTTTTATAAATTTAAATAATTACCAAACGATTTTATTTTTATTTGTGTTTTTTTCTATATCTAAGTAAATATTAAAAAATTAAATTAATTGATTTTGTTTATCTAATTGAATCACACTTTATGTCTTGAGTTTCCACTTAATTTTAAGTGGCCCTACGTTGGTGTAAAATGTTTTACAAAAGTTTGAATTTAAAATTATTTTTATATTTATAGAGTGATTCAAAACTCACATTATTGGATATAATCAGCATTTTTTTTAAGATATATGTTTGAATTGTTAGACACATTTGAACTCGTTTTATAAATTAAAATCTACTAGGTTTTTATGATTTAAAAATATTTTTACAAATGATTTTATTTTATTCCATTGTTTTTCTTACTATCTAAGTAAATATAAAAAATATATTCATTGATTTTGTTTAAATTTAATTGATCACACTACTATGTTTCAATCATCCAGAAGTTTATTCATTAATGGAGCCCTTTCAGGAGAGCATTTATTTGGTAAAGATATATATCCTTGCACTTCAAGCCTTTGAAATGTGAATCAAACCAATCATATGATTTAAAAAGCATGTCCTTGAAAGTATTTAAGACCTTAGCATCTATTATTATTATTATTTGATTATGGAGTTTTGTTCTAGTGACTTTGACATAACAATGATTTTCTACTTGTACCATTAAATTTGACATAATGGTGATTTTTTATGATGGCCTCCCGCCAAACTAAGGATCGTTGTTTGATATGACCCGTGTCCTGGGCAATTCAATGATCGGTTTAATAATTTGTACCTTGCCTCGGTAGAAGGATTAGGGTTTGGAAACTTGTTTCACCGGGCGCTCACCTGTACCTGTCGGTTAACCTTACTCAAAAGCACCCGTTGACATCCCTCTGCTAATCATTTTCACTTCGCTCTTTCTTCGGACACTCTGCCGAGAGCTTGTTCTCCTCTATGGAAACTCTGTTCGCCTGGCCGTTCTGGTTCTTCGAGGTCTGAAATGTGGGTCCTCTCGACCCTTCCCTACTCTTGAAGATGGAAACTCACTGGTTTGGGGGCGTCGTTCTGCTCTACAGGGTTTGTAGTTTATTTGCTGGTTAACTTTCTCAATGCTTAACTGTTGAACTTGCTTCCTATTCGATTTATTGACAGAATTTTTCCGTGACAGGGTTTAGTCCAGCTGTTCGGCGCTCCAGGTTCATTGTCGAGGTAAACATTCGCTCTTTGATTTAACTCCCTTATCTCTCCTTTACCTGCTCTAACACATTTGCTCCGTGTCTGTCAGGTTTTCATGGTTTGTCTACTATTCGTTCGGCCTCCTCTGTTCAGGTAAGCGCTTCTTTGGCACCGTTATTTCTTGTTCTGTTCCTTGAGGGTTTGATGGACTAGGACCTTACTAATCCAGGTTGGTTTTTGGTTGCAAGTGGTTCGAACCGGTTGGTTCTTGGTTGCGCTCCTCACGACTGTGGCCTTCACTTCAAACCCTACAGTGCTTCGTTCCGGGTAGGGTCTTAACTTGTCGGGTCTCTGTTCATAGAATGTTATCCTAGGTTTGTCTGTGGTTGGCAATCGCCTGTGCGATGCTTTTGTCTATTTATCGATGACGTAGCTCATTATGTCTCTGGCAATTTCATTTGGTAACGGTTCTGTTGTCCTGATATGTTTTCTGGGTTTGTCCGAAACCCTGCCCTGTAGATGAATATTTTGGGTTTTCGAAACCCTTGCCTGTAATATGGTCTCTTGTTGGTCTTTCCTTGTTGGCACCTGTTTGCCTGTAACTTCTCGTCCGTCGATAGGTTGTTTGGGTTGTTGAAACCCTCGGGTAACCGCAACTTCGGTTGTCAATGTTATGGACTGTTCTCACTACAGGGTTTTGGTGATTTCTCGACTTATAATGTAAATATGCAGACTCTATTTCATAATGATGACTTGACTGTAATTGTTATTTGTGTAAATTCTGCTCTGTTCTCCAGAATGTGTTTCTTGGGTCTCGAAAGGACCGTGAATTCAAATATATAGTTATTTAATTCAACTGTGCAATGTAATACTGTATTCTTTTCGACTTTCTTTAAAATAATGCTCTACTCATATCATGATGAAGGTATTCGGGTTACCTGGTTTTTATCTCTGTTCAGTCTGCTTGGTTTTTTTTTTTCGCTCTGGACGCACGTTGTTATGTGCTCTCTAGCCGTTTGCTGTTGCCTCTCTCTGTCAGTCGTGTTCTTGACTTCTTCTTCTCGCTCTGGAAGATTGTGTCTGCACCCGTTCTTTGTCCTCCTCGCTTGTTGTCATGTCCTGTTACTCTTATGCCAGTTTTGTTACATTTACTTAGCTATATTACATGCATGAAATTTTATTACAGTGATGATATTATAACTTGAAATAGATGTTCTTTATTTGAAAAGAAAATGACTGTCTCTTTCTTTCTGTTTCTCTGTTCTTCGGGGAGAGGAATCCCGTACAATGATCTTTTTCCTCTTTTAACATTTCTGAGATAATACAGTTTAATTCAGTTGGAACTACCCTAACAGTTTATTGTAACTAATTTCTAGTTTCTGAAATGCATTAACCAACACAACTGTAAAGAGCTAATTAACTAAACAAAAGAACTAATTAACTGTCAGTTTATCTCGCTGTCCATAATTCCTACTTGTAACATAAATGACCTATGACTGCCAATCGATTTACTCCTAATGTCTTATGATAAAATAAACCAATTAAAATTAAAGTAAAATGACTTGACAAGCCTATGCCTGTTTAGCCATGAATTCATGATTTCATATGTGTGAGACTGTCAGCCGACTTCCGTCTCCTCAGAGCTGGATGCTCCTGCATCAGGCTCCCGGGGTGGCAAAAAGTCATGGCTCCGTTCCATGAGGTCGTCAACAAAATAGCCCGCCTTCTGAATTTGCGTTGCATTGAGCCACGAACTGTCCTCTATTGGACGGTTCCTCCACTTTACCAAATACCGCAAATATTCCTTCCTGCGGGTGCGCTTAGCTATCTATGTGTCCAAAATCCCCTCAATCTCGACGGGTGGTGCCATCGGCATCTGTCTCGTCCATGAGTCTCCTTCCAATTTGGTGTCCCGCAGTGGCTCTGCTGCTGCGTCATCTGCTGAACCTGCAACATAAGGGAACAGATCTGCCACGTTAAAAATAGGGGAAATACCAATCCCTGGTGGCAACTGTATCTCATAAGAGTTCGCAGAGAATTTGTGAATGATCTTGCAGGGCCCGATTTTCTTAAATTTGAGCTTGCTGTACTCTCGCTTTGGAAACCATTCCTTGCGTAAGTATGCAAGAACTTCATCCCCGACATTAAACTGAACCTCCCGGCGTTTTGTATCAGCTCGTTGCTTGTACTTCAGACTGCTGTCCTATAGTTTCAGCTTAACCTGTTCGTGCAGTTTGCTCATAGCTTGGGCGAAATCTTCACCATCAGCACTCCGTTTCTCCAGTTTCCCCAAATATCGTAACTCGTGTACTCCTCCCGGATGCATGCCGTACAGAATTTGGAATGGACTGTAGCCTGTGTTGCGGTTAGGAGAATCGTTATATGCAAATTCCGCCTGTGCCAATACACAATCCCAAGTCCGGGAATTTTCACCTGTTAAACTTCTGAGCAAATTCCCCAGACTCCAGTTCACTACCTCCGTTTGTCCGTCCGTCTGCGGATGATAAGCAGAGCTGAACTGCAACTGAGTATCTAACTTCTTCCACAGGGTTCTCCAGAAATGACCTGTAAACTTGACATCCCTGTCAGAGATAATGGTTCGTGGAAGTCCGTGTAACCGCACAATCTCTGTAAAGAAAAGGTGTGCTATGTAAGTAGCATCGCTGGTTTTCCTGCACGGTACAAAGTGTGCCATCTTCGAAAATCGGTCGACTACAACCATCACTGAATCAAAGCCG
>APFE031193702.1:0-40209 GCA_000404065.3 Pinus taeda | reverse complement strand
TTGATCAATTTGTAAAAGATTTGAAGAATCAATTAAAATAACTCCTGAAACAGTTACAAGCAGTTGCCCATCTTTTCCTTCAAAAAGGAAAATGACAGAACCCTGAGGGGGTTAGAAAAAAATGGTACAAGGGATTATGTTGCGAATGGTTTTTCCTGGAGCTGGAAAAATTAGCCAGTGGGAAAAGACTGTGGATAACAGCTGAGAGGTACGAGACTTGAGGTTTGACATAGTCCTGAAGCCCAAGGTACCAAGTTGTTTTAGTCACTGTCAGGAGTTGGAAGAGCTCGGACGGCGATTCTGGACGTAATTGCCAGATCCATGGCTGGGTGATGAGACCTTCTAGGCAGGGGAAACACGTGCATGTTTACAAGTAAAGCAGGGAAACATATAAGTAGTGATTCTATGTTTAATAATTATCAGTGGGAAAAAGATTATTTGCTTTATTTTACGTAATGAACAAGTTGACATGCTAATGAATTGCTAGTAAGACTCTGTCAATGATAATAATAGGTATACTATCTTTAATTACAATTTCAATACAGTGGGATAGTTATAGATATCATTGCATAGAAGAAAAAGGTGATGACAATATTTAATTTCCATTCACTAAAGCAAAATGCATAAGCTATTCTAAACATTTTAAAAGAACAAATCACAGTAGTAGAGCAACTATTCATGTTATTTTATGATTATAATTGTCGCACTGAAAATTTAATAGCCTACTGAGTTATTAGACCAGAACCCGTATTCGATCACTCCATGGGAATTAACAAGTATTTCTTTAACCATCTTAATGAAAAAACATATTGAGAATGTCAAGCTATGGAAATCTCATTCAAAAGATAATATATAACATTATCCACTTCAAGTATTCATGGAGATCTAACCAGAGTTGTACAATACCCAACTAAACTTATCCCATCAAAACAAAGGTTGACAACCCTGAACTCTAACAGAGAAAATAGAGATAATAATAAAAACTCAATCATGATTGTCCAACATAGTATAGTCATGTGCCAAATGAATGTTTATAGGTGGCCAACCCTATGTTAGGAAAAACCCTGAAAGCGAGCCGGTGATGAAAAGAAAAGAAACAAAGAGAATTTGAAGTGCATAATTAATGTTATATAAACCCACCGTTAAAATTTCATGTATATAACCCCCATAATGACAAAACAACAGTGTAGTATCGGGCTAAAGAATGGGTGCATCCGTCGCCCATCATTTCTGTTTTACAATAAACAAAGAACTGTATATCTATTGAAAAGTCATAGCACTTCGGCCAACGAGCAACCTTAATACATTAACACAAGGAAGAACAAACAATCCTTCATCTAAACGGAGATTGTTTCCTGGAACCCATTCGTGAGTCAAGCCAGATGGGAACCAACCTAAAACCGAAGGCAGTAACCATTGTAAGAATGCGGTTTCACTCCAAAACTCCCTTTTGGGTATGTGTATTCATCAATACCACAACAGAATGTACCTGCAGACAGTTTTAACACATTAGAGTAAGCCCAGAGAACAAATGGAAAGAGTATTATTAGAAAAATGTTGGTATAGAGAGCAGCTTACCTGAAAGAGGAATTGTCGAGCAACAGGAGGAAAAGCACACCTAAAATAAACGATATTGTCATAACTAGTTCTTAGGGAAAAACCCTGTATGAAACCTCTCAGGTCAAATCACCATTACCTTTGGTTTATGTAATGAACCTAAGACGCGTTCCTCTGGAGCCAAAGTCCCACCATCGACATTTCCACCTGTGCATGAGCTGAGTAGAGTGATCCAGAGAGAAATGTAAATATCAAATAAGGAAATAGGCAACTGTTAAGTGAGATTTGTGGGACTGGAGGCGTTTCTACGCTATATCTGTGTGCCATAGAGGTGAACCAGACAGGGAAGATGTGTCATTCCGCCATACAACCACCTAGGTCGCCTTCTGTAGCAAAGCCTAAGTTCAAACATCTCTCCACAACCAAATGATCCCTGACCTCGCTAAGAGTTGCGTTAACCCGCCGGCCTACATTCCAAGCCACGAAGACCGTAGATCTCATCGGATCCAACAGTGGAGTTGATTTCAGGTGCAAGGATTCGAGATCTTTCCAAAAACCAGTCTCATCAACATTTAATGAAGAACTGCAATGACAGGGGGAAACCTCAGGGTTCTCTTCGCCTTAATGGAGAGGTGTTATCCAAGGTGTTCCAGCGAGGGAAAGTTAATGCAAACAGAGTGGATGTACACCTGAGGATTTGCGCTTACACCGCCAATGAACTCAAATGCTCAAGAAATATTGTAAATTTGAACGTTAAATATTAACCATATAATAAAAATTTCATTTCATTTCTTTATTTAAATAATTAGTTGTGGGTGTTAAGGTTTTAGGTTGTTACATAGTACATTTTTTATGCAGCGCATTGTAAATATTTTATGTAGCATGCTCATGGACAATGTTAGACTTGTTTTTTTTGCGGCTTTAAAGAGGAGCTATAATAATAGTAATTTTTTTTATGTAACTCATGTAAAAAATTGGCATAATTTTAAGAGTTGGTGTATAGGTATAGTTTTATCAAAAAAATATAAAATCACCTAAAATCTTCAAACATTTTAAAGATATAACCATATTTTTATAGATTTTTTTTGTATTTGAATAAATAGCTTTGATACCCTCAGCTGAGTTACCAAACTATGAGAAGGTGAACAACTAGCGAAGTCTATGGTGAAATAAAGAGGGCACAAGCAAATAAATAGCTATGACTTCCAACTTATAAATAAATATCAAAAACCTCACAACAACAATATAATTTGCAACATGTAAAACATAGATTTCAACAAACATTACTCTGGTTTGGTAACCTACATGGAAGTTGCCACGGGTGGGTTGCCACAACTAGAAATAGAGGAGTTGCCACCACTAAACTAACAATTTGCATCCAATTTTTAAATTATATAATATGTTTGATTTGTATACTTCCTTTGGTTCACTTTTCACAAGATTGACTTGCATAATAGCTAAATCAATAGAAAAAGACCTAAAAGATCCAATTTGGTGGAAACCTAATTATGCTGATGAATCCACCCTTAACAAAGATCAATGTTAAATCAATGAAACCTCAATCAGGATAAAAAAATTTCTACAATACAAATATTATATCTCTTCAAACATTTATATCTTAAAAAATGTTGATATTCAAAATTTGATTTTGAATCACTTTATGGCATAAAATATATTTTAAAACTCAAAATAAAATTGTGTAACATTTTACAACCAAGTGAAAACTAATTAAATTTGTGAGAAAACTTTGAAAAATCAACATATCACTTAATTGAACTTTGAAAAATCAACATATCACTTAATTGATCTTATAGCACAATAAGCGTAAATTATGATGGAACGAGTTATTTAACAAGATGATAACAAATGCATTAAATAAGATGGTTCTAATAAAAAATCATTATTGATTAAATTGTAAAATAATAAAATCAAATAAAACAAAAAAAATAGTTAAAGAAATTTAATTAATAATTAATTTTGTAATTTAAAAGAAAATTTTCTAATTTATTTATTTATATGTGAATATGGTATAGAAGTTGACACCATACTAGTAAAATTTTAGTAACAAGCTATAGGTGAGTTGTCACCATTACAAGGGAGTTATAGCAATTGTAATAAGGACAAGGTCGCTACTAGAACAAGGAGTAAATCAATAGTATGTCAAAGTTATGGAAACAGGAGAGTTGCGACCACTAGAAAAAGGAGTTACAACACACTAGTAAAGTTTTAGTAACAAACTAGAGTTGCAGCCACTAGAACAAGGAATTACAACATACTAGTAAAGTTTTAGTAACAAGCTACAGGTGAGTTGTCACCATTAGGGGGAGTTACAACCACTAGAACAAGAGTTACAACCAAATAATTTAAAGTAAAAATCATCATTATGTCAAAGTCACCCGTACAAAACTTTCCAACCAAATAATAATAATAATAATAGATGTTAGGGTCTTAAATACTTTCAAGAACATCTATACATTAAGCTAATTTTTAAATCACATGATTGGTTTGGTTCACATTTCAAGGACATATATCTTTACCAAATAAATGCTCTCCTGAAAGGGCTCCATTAATGAATGAGATTATGGATGATTGAAACATAGTAGTGTGATCAATTAAATTTAAACAAAATCAATGAATTTCTATTTTATATTTACTTAGATAACGAAAAAACAATGGATAAAATAAATCAATTATAAAACTATTTTTAAATTAAATTTACTTTTGAAATTCAAATTATAATTTCCCATTTTTTAAAATTGTGTATTTGTTTTAAATATTATGTTGATTCTTCTCTGCTTGGGGTAGCTTAATTGGCAATGGTAGTGGAAATGAAGTCTCACTGAACAAGAAGTCTTGGGTTCAAATCTTGTGCTACCCCGCATCAGGGTAGTCCTACCAAGATTACAAAAACAAAAAACATTATGTTGATTCTTTAAATAGTGATAATAAGAGGTCTTTAAATATGTAATACCCCTTTGATTCCATGTAGTTATATGATGAAGATGTAGTCCTAACAAAAACAAAAAGCATTATGTTGATTCTTTAAATAGTGATAATAAGAGGTCTTTGAATATGTAATACCCCTCTGATTCCATGTAGTTATAATTCTTCTTTTAATGCAGTCTATGATTTGTATATTAATTTGATAAGATTTGCATATTAATTTGATATTTCTGTTTAGTTTGCAATTTTTAGAAAGTTATAAATAAAAGCTAAAATAACATTTCAATCAAGATTTTAGATGTGGATAAAAATCTTTTACATTTATCATGTTATTTCTTCAAAAACATAAGTTAAATATCTATTAATCTCAAATATATGATATATAGATATTTAATATGTTGAAACAGATAAGTAGAATTCATGAAAACTTGGTAGATTTTAATTTATAAAACAAGAGTTCAATGTATCCCTACATTATATCCTAATATATATATATATATATATATACTTATTATGGGATTGGTTAAATAATTTTCGAAAATTCAAAATATTTTATTATCCAAGTAGGGACCAATTAAAATTAAGGTGAGGAAAACTCATGAACTTAACTAGTCACTTAATTAACCTTCATATACAATGAGCCATAAAATTATGATTGAAATGTATTATTTTAAGAGAATGGTCAGAATGCATCAAATAAGAGTGGTTCTAATCAAAAGTAAATTATTATTGATTAAATTTTAAAATAATAAAATTTAGTTAAAGAAATTTGACTAATAGTTTAAAATAATTTATTTCCCAATTTGAAAGAAAAAATTATATTTAATTTGTTTATGTGAAAATATGGTAGAGAAGTTGACACCATACCATTAAAGCTTTAGTAACAAGCTACAGGCAAGTTGCCAAGATTACAGGGAAGTTGGGGCAACTATAACAAGGAAACAAGGGAGTTGTCAACATTAGAACAAGGAGTTCTAACCACATGATTTAAAATAAATAAAAAAATCAATGAGTTTCACATATTGGTGATTTTTTGCTTTAAATTATGTGGTTGCAACTCCTTGTTCTAGTCATGTCAAGGAAACAAGGGTGTTGTCACCATTAGAACAAGGAGTTCTAGCCACATAATTTAAAATAAAAAAATCAATGAGTTTCACATATTGGTGAATTTTTTGCTTTAATTATGTGGTTGCAACTCCTTGTTCTAGTCATATCAACTCCATTGTTTCCTTGTTATAGTTATGGCAACTCCCCTGTTTCCTTGTTCCAGTGGCGGAACTCCCCTGTAATGATAGAAACTTGTCTATAACTTGTTATTAAAGCTTTAATAGTATGGTGTCAACTTCTCTACCATCTTTACAAAATAATAATAATAATAATAATAAAAAATTCCAAAAATTTAATATTTTATATTATTAATCAATTTTGTCTTAACTAATTTTTGTTTTTACTTATTTTATTAATTCAGAATTTAATCAGTAATAATTTATTTTGATTAGAACCATTATTTGATCATTTTGTTAAGAATACATTTTCATCATAATTTATGTTATTGTTAAATAGGTAATCTTAACGTGAGGAGTTAATTCATGAGTTTTCTACTTAATTTAATTGGCTCTTACTTTGGCTGGCTAAAATGTTTTACAAATTTATTTTGGTAATTTTAAAAATTTAATTTATTACTATTAAAGTGATACCTTTTGGATGTAATCAACATTTTTTTTTAAGATATAATGTTTGAATTGTAAAAAAACCAACATTGAACTCTTTTTTATAAATTAAAATCTACTAGCGTTTTATAATTTAAAATATTTACAAACGATTATTATTTTATTTGGTTGTTTCATTATCTAAGTAAATATAAAAAATTAAATTAATTTGAATCTGTTGTTTAATTACATTGATCACACTATTATGTTTGAGTTTCTCACTTTAATTTAAGTGGCCTACTTGGTGGTAAATGTTTTACAAAATTATTTTGATTTTAAAAATTATTATTATTATAGATGATTCAAAATCACATTTTGGATATAATCAGCATTTTTTTTTAAGATATAATGTTTGAATTGTAGAAACACATTGAACTCGTTTTATAAATTAAAATCTACTAGGTTTTTATGATTTAAAAATATTTTTACAAATGATTTTATTTTATTCCATTGTTTTTCTTACTATCTAAGTAAATATAAAAAATATATTCATTGATTTTGTTTAAATTTAATTGATCACACTACTATGTTTCAATCATCCAGAAGTTTATTCATTAATGGAGCCCTTTCAGGAGAGCATTTATTTGGTAAAGATATATATCCTTGCACTTCAAGCCTTTGAAATGTGAATCAAACCAATCATATGATTTAAAAAGCATGTCCTTGAAAGTATTTAAGACCTTAGCATCTATTATTATTATTATTTGATTATGGAGTTTTGTTCTAGTGACTTTGACATAACAATGATTTTCTACTTGTACCATTAAATTTGACATAATGGTGATTTTTTATGATGGCCTCCCGCCAAACTAAGGATCGTTGTTTGATATGACCCGTGTCCTGGGCAATTCAATGATCGGTTTAATAATTTGTACCTTGCCTCGGTAGAAGGATTAGGGTTTGGAAACTTGTTTCACCGGGCGCTCACCTGTACCTGTCGGTTAACCTTACTCAAAAGCACCCGTTGACATCCCTCTGCTAATCATTTTCACTTCGCTCTTTCTTCGGACACTCTGCCGAGAGCTTGTTCTCCTCTATGGAAACTCTGTTCGCCTGGCCGTTCTGGTTCTTCGAGGTCTGAAATGTGGGTCCTCTCGACCCTTCCCTACTCTTGAAGATGGAAACTCACTGGTTTGGGGGCGTCGTTCTGCTCTACAGGGTTTGTAGTTTATTTGCTGGTTAACTTTCTCAATGCTTAACTGTTGAACTTGCTTCCTATTCGATTTATTGACAGAATTTTTCCGTGACAGGGTTTAGTCCAGCTGTTCGGCGCTCCAGGTTCATTGTCGAGGTAAACATTCGCTCTTTGATTTAACTCCCTTATCTCTCCTTTACCTGCTCTAACACATTTGCTCCGTGTCTGTCAGGTTTTCATGGTTTGTCTACTATTCGTTCGGCCTCCTCTGTTCAGGTAAGCGCTTCTTTGGCACCGTTATTTCTTGTTCTGTTCCTTGAGGGTTTGATGGACTAGGACCTTACTAATCCAGGTTGGTTTTTGGTTGCAAGTGGTTCGAACCGGTTGGTTCTTGGTTGCGCTCCTCACGACTGTGGCCTTCACTTCAAACCCTACAGTGCTTCGTTCCGGGTAGGGTCTTAACTTGTCGGGTCTCTGTTCATAGAATGTTATCCTAGGTTTGTCTGTGGTTGGCAATCGCCTGTGCGATGCTTTTGTCTATTTATCGATGACGTAGCTCATTATGTCTCTGGCAATTTCATTTGGTAACGGTTCTGTTGTCCTGATATGTTTTCTGGGTTTGTCCGAAACCCTGCCCTGTAGATGAATATTTTGGGTTTTCGAAACCCTTGCCTGTAATATGGTCTCTTGTTGGTCTTTCCTTGTTGGCACCTGTTTGCCTGTAACTTCTCGTCCGTCGATAGGTTGTTTGGGTTGTTGAAACCCTCGGGTAACCGCAACTTCGGTTGTCAATGTTATGGACTGTTCTCACTACAGGGTTTTGGTGATTTCTCGACTTATAATGTAAATATGCAGACTCTATTTCATAATGATGACTTGACTGTAATTGTTATTTGTGTAAATTCTGCTCTGTTCTCCAGAATGTGTTTCTTGGGTCTCGAAAGGACCGTGAATTCAAATATATAGTTATTTAATTCAACTGTGCAATGTAATACTGTATTCTTTTCGACTTTCTTTAAAATAATGCTCTACTCATATCATGATGAAGGTATTCGGGTTACCTGGTTTTTATCTCTGTTCAGTCTGCTTGGTTTTTTTTTTTCGCTCTGGACGCACGTTGTTATGTGCTCTCTAGCCGTTTGCTGTTGCCTCTCTCTGTCAGTCGTGTTCTTGACTTCTTCTTCTCGCTCTGGAAGATTGTGTCTGCACCCGTTCTTTGTCCTCCTCGCTTGTTGTCATGTCCTGTTACTCTTATGCCAGTTTTGTTACATTTACTTAGCTATATTACATGCATGAAATTTTATTACAGTGATGATATTATAACTTGAAATAGATGTTCTTTATTTGAAAAGAAAATGACTGTCTCTTTCTTTCTGTTTCTCTGTTCTTCGGGGAGAGGAATCCCGTACAATGATCTTTTTCCTCTTTTAACATTTCTGAGATAATACAGTTTAATTCAGTTGGAACTACCCTAACAGTTTATTGTAACTAATTTCTAGTTTCTGAAATGCATTAACCAACACAACTGTAAAGAGCTAATTAACTAAACAAAAGAACTAATTAACTGTCAGTTTATCTCGCTGTCCATAATTCCTACTTGTAACATAAATGACCTATGACTGCCAATCGATTTACTCCTAATGTCTTATGATAAAATAAACCAATTAAAATTAAAGTAAAATGACTTGACAAGCCTATGCCTGTTTAGCCATGAATTCATGATTTCATATGTGTGAGACTGTCAGCCGACTTCCGTCTCCTCAGAGCTGGATGCTCCTGCATCAGGCTCCCGGGGTGGCAAAAAGTCATGGCTCCGTTCCATGAGGTCGTCAACAGAATAGCCCGCCTTCTGAATTTGCGTTGCATTGAGCCACGAACTGTCCTCTATTGGACGGTTCCTCCACTTTACTAAATACCGCAAATATTTCTTCCTGCGTGTGCGCTTAGCTACCTGTGTGCCCAAAATCCCCTCAATCTCGACGGGTGGTGCCATCGGCATCTGTCTCGTCCAAGAGTCTCCTTCCAATTTGGTGTCCTGCGGTGGCTCTGCTGCTGCGTCATCTGCTGAACCTGCAACATAAGGGAACAGATCTGCCACGTTAAAAATAGGGGAAATACCAATCCCTGGTGGCAACTGTACCTCGTAAGCGTTCGCAGAGAATTTGCGAATGATCTTGCAGGGCCCGATTTTCTTAAATTTGAGCTTGTTGTACTCTCGCTTTGGAAACCATTCCTTGCGTAAGTATGCAAGAACTTCATCCCCGACATTAAACTGAACCTCCCGGCGTTTTGTATCAGCTCGTTGCTTATACTTCAGACTGCTGTCCTGTAGTTTCAGCTTAACCTGTTTGTGTAGTTTGCTCATAGCTTGGGCGAAATCTTCACCGTCCGCACTCCGTTTTTCCAGTTTCCCCAAATCTCGTAACTCGTGCACTCCTCGTGGGTGCATGCCGTACAGAATTTGGAATGGACTGTAGCATGTGCTACGGTTAGGAGAATCGTTATATGCAAATTCCGCCTGTGCCAATACACGATCCCAAGTCCGGGAATTTTCACCTATTAAACTTCTAAGCAAATTCCCCAGACTCTGGTTCACTACCTCTGTTTGTCCGTCCGTCTACGGATGATAAGCGGAGCTGAACTGCAACTGAGTATCTAACTTCTTCCACAGGGTTCTCCAGAAATGACCTGTAAACTTGACATCCCTATCAGAGATAATGGTTCGTGGAAGTCCGTGTAACCGCACAATCTCTGTAAAGAAAAGGTGTGCTATGTAAGTAGCGTCGCTGGTTTTCCTGCACGGTACAAAGTGTGCCATCTTCGAAAATCGGTCGACTACAACCATCACTGAATCAAAGCCGCGCTGTGTTTTTGGTAAACCTAGCACAAAATCCATGCTGACCGAATCCCAAGGTCGACTAGGAATGGGCAATGGCATATAAAGTCCAGTGTTCTGACTGTGACCTTTTACCAATTGACAAATTTTACACCTAGCCACATACCTCTGCACATCTCGCTGCAACTTAGGCCAAAAATAGAAATGTTGTACCTGAGCAACGGTCTTGTCAATTCCAAAGTGTCCTGCTAGGCCTCCACTGTGTTTTTCCTGTATGATATTTTCCCGCATAGAACAGCTAGGAATGCATAACTGCCCTCCTCTGAACAACAATCCTTCCTTTAAGTTATAATCCAGCCACTTGCTGTCATTTCGTAACAGTGGGTTTTGGCAAGCCTCATGGGCTTCCATAAACTCGGTGTCAGTCGGATACAGCTCCTTCAAGTGTTCAAATCCTAAGATCTGCATTGTGCTCTCTTGTAACAGTAATGTTCTCCTACTAAGTGCATCTGCTACCTTATTTGATTGCCCACTAATGTGCTTTAGTACAAACGTGAAACTTTGCAGGTACTCAACCCAAGCTGCATGCTTGTGGTTCAATTTATGTTGCTGCATAATGTACTGTAACGCAGAATTATCAGAAAATAAGACAAATTCGTTACCTAATAGATAATGTCGCCAGTGCTTCAAAGCCTGCACAATGGCGTAGAACTCCTTGTCATAGGTCGAGTACTTCTGTCTGCTCTCGTTTAGCTTTTCGCTGAAATAAGCAACTGGTCTGTCCTCCTGGCTAAGGACTGCTCCAATGGCTGTGCCAATGGCGTCACAACGAACTTGAAAAAGTTTGTTGAAATCCGGCAGTCTCAACACAGGTCTTTCAGTAATCTTCTTCTTCAAGATCTGAAAACTGTTTTCTGCTGCTTCAGTCCAGTGAAATGGTTGATTGACTTTCTTGATTGTATCTAACATCGGTGCGCAAATCTCGCTGAAATTTCTGATGAACTTCCTGTAAAAAATGGCAAGTCCATGGAAACTTCGAACTTCGAATAAACTTCTAGGAGAAGGCCAGCTAACTATAGCTGCCACTTTTTCTGGATCCATTTTTAATTCATTCTCCGCAATAACAAAACCCAGATATATCAGTTCTCTCTGAAAAAAGGTACATTTCTTCAAATTAATTAACAGCTTGTTTTGCTGTAATTTTCTCAACGCACTCTGTAAATGCCTAAAATGCTCCTCCTTAGTCTTACTAAAAATCAGAATATCGTCCAAGTAAACTATCACAAACTTACCGTTAAATTCTTTCAGCACTTCATTCATCAAGCGCATGAACGTGCTGGGAGCGTTGCTCAAACCAAACGGCATCACCAACCATTCGTATAAGCCCTCGTTTGTCTTGAAAGCAGTTTTCCACTCATCTCCCTCACGAATCCGGATCTGGTGATATCCACTCTTCAAGTCAATTTTTGAAAAGTAAGTCGCTCCACTCAGACAATCCATCATATCATCCATCCTAGGTAAGGGAAACCTATACCTCACGGTAATTTTGTTAATCGCCCTGGAATCGGTACACATTCTCCACTCTCCTCCTTTCTTGGGAGCCAAAACAGTAGGCACTGCACACGGGCTCATGCTTTCCCGAATCAAACCCTTGTCCAGCAACTCTTGGACCTGTTTCCTAATCTCTTCATGGTCCTTGGGACTCATGCGGTAAGCTGCTTTATTTGGCAGACTTGCCCCTGGTAATAGTCCAATGCAGTGACTAATACCCCTCCTAGTGTCACTCATCTGGAAGATCATCCACCACAATGTCTCCAAAATCCTGCAGCAACCTCTGAACTTCTTCTGGCAAATCTGAAATCTGTGTGTGGAGTACCACTGCTCTTGGTCTCCTTATGACAGCAAAATTTATCTCGCTGTCCTCAATCTGTTTTATGAATTCTCTCCCACCTAACAGCAGTGCTTTCACTCCACTAGCCTCTGCTGTGTTTTCCTCTTTGATGGGTACAAGTGTATGCTTGATCCCATCTTTCACAAACTTGTAGCAGTTAGTTTTCCCATCATGAACTGCACTTCTGTCAAACTGCCAAGGTCGTCCTAACAGCAAATGACAGACATCCATTGGCATGACATCGCAAAGAATCTTGTCTTTATACTTACCAATCTGGAACTCTACCTCACACTGTTCATCAACTAACAGTTGATGCCCCTTTTGCAACCACGATACTTTGTAGGGAGTAGGATGTTTCAGCTTCTTCAATCCCAGCTTCTCCACCATCTCCACAGCTACATAGTTATCGGTACTTCCACTATCAACGATCACCTTACAGCACTAACCTCGTGACTTGCAAACAGTGCGAAACAAAGCCTTTCGCTGATATGGCTCTGCAACTTCCTTTGCTGGCTTTAACAGCACCTTATTCAATACCAAGGCTTCACCTATCTCAGGTGTGTTCTCCGCTTCTTGAGGTGTCTCCTCTGCATCCTCTGGCTGAGCAACATAGGTTCCCCTTCCTCCTGCTGGTTCACCTTCAGGACAGTCATAAGACTTGTGTCCTAACTTATGACAATGGTAACACTGGACAGTTCCCCTGCCTCGACCAAATCCTCGTCCTCTCTGAGCTGGTCGTCCTTCTCTGCTGCTGTTGTCCTTATCTGTTGTACCAGCAGATTTGGAACTGCTGCCCTCTTCGTTTGGACTCGCACCTCTACCTCTGCCATAAACTTTGCCTTTTCCTCTGCCAGAACCACCTCCTCTCCTAGTGTTTTGTTTCCTATTTATCTTTTCCTCTGCGTTCAGTGCAAACTGATAGGCTTCATCCAATGTTTGTGGTGAAAGAATACCAATTTCGTCTAAGATCTTCCCTCTCAAGCCATTTACAAACCTGGTTGTTTTCTCTGAGGTATCTTCCACATACCCTGCTCGCAGATTCAATTTATAGAATTCCTCTGTAAACTCTCTAACAGTCATTCCCCTTTGTTTCAGGTTTTGTACCTGTCTGTACAACATAATCTGATAGTCTTTTGGTAGGAACTTCTCTTTCAGCTTTGCTTCCATCCTAGCCCACTTCTTGATTGGTTGTTTGCCTAACCTCCTTCTTTCTGCCTGAACGTTGTCCCACCATAAGGACGCATGTCCTTTCAGCTTGGTGGCGGCAAACCTTACTTGTTTGTCTTCGCTGGTCTCTTCAAACTCAAAGAATTTATTCACTTCGCTTAGCCAATCTAACAACACATTTGCCGATAAGCTTCCGTCATAGGTAGGCAACTCATGCTTTGGCTTATGACTGGACAGCAAAACTGACTTTAATAATCTTAGTTCCGGTGTTATTCCCTCAAACTCATCCACCTCTGGTTCAACTGCCTCTTCATCACTGTTATTTGTTGGGTTCCTTCTTCCTCCAGCCTCTATCACTGCCAATCTCTCACGCAAAACTCGTATCTCCTCTCGCAACCCACCATCTACTGGCCTGTGGACAATTCATCCTCTTCCTCTTCCTCTTGCTTCACCTTCACCTTCTGCCTGTTCCATTAGTTCTACTAAAGAAAACTAGCTCTGATACCACTTATGATGGCCTCACGCCAAACTGAGGATCGTTGTTTGATATGACCCGTGTCCTGGGCAATTCAATGATCGGTTTAATAATTTGTACCTTGCCTCGGTAGAAGGATTAGGGTTTGGAAACTTGTTTCACCGGGCGCTCACCTGTACCTGTCGGTTAACCTTACTCAAAAGCACCCGTTGACATCCCTCTGCTAATCATTTTCACTTCGCTCTTTCTTCGGACACTCTGCCGAGAGCTTGTTCTCCTCTGTGGAAACTCTGTTCGCCTGGCCGTTCTGGTTCTTCGAGGTCTGAAATGTGGGTCCTCTCGACCCTTCCCTACTCTTGAAGATGGAAACTCACTGGTTTGGGGGCGCCGTTCTGCTCTACAGGGTTTATAGTTTATTTGTTGGTTAACTTTCTCAATGCTTAACTGTTGAACTTGCTTCCTATTCGATTTATTGACAGAATTTTTCCATGACAGGGTTTAGTCTAGCTGTTCGGCGCTCCAGGTTCATTGTCGAGGTAAACATTCGCTCTTTGATTTAACTCCCTTATCTCTCCTTTACCTGCTCTAACACATTTGCTCCGTGTCTGTTAGGTTTTCATGGTTTGTCTACTATTCGTTCGGCCTCCTCTGTTCAGGTAAGCGCTTCTTTGGCACCGTTATTTCTTGTTCTGTTCCTTGAGGGTTTGATGGACTAGGACCTTACTAATCCGGGTTGGTTTTTGGTTGCAGGTGGTTCGAACCGGTTGGTTCTTGGTTGCGCTCCTCACGACTGTGGCCTTCACTTCGAACCCTACAGTGCTTCGTTCCAGGTAGGGTCTTAACTTGTCGGGTCTCTGTTCATAGAATGTTATCCTAGGTTTGTCTGTGGTTGGCAATCGCCTGTGCGATGCTTTTGTCTATTTATCGACGGCGTAGCTCATTATGTCTCTGGCAATTTCATTTGGTAACGGTTCTGTTGTCCTGATATGTTTTCTGGGTTTGTCCGAAACCCTGCCCTGTAGATGAATATTTTGGGTTTTCGAAACCCTTGTCTGTAATATGGTCTCTTGTTGGTCTTTACTTGTTGGCACCTGTTTGCCTGTAACTTCTCGTCCGTCGATAGGTTGTTTGGGTTGTTGAAACCCTCGGGTAACCACAACTTCGGTTGTCAATGTTATGGACTGTTCTCACTACAGGGTTTTGGTGATTTCTCGACTTATAATGTAAATATGCAGACTCTATTTCATAATGATGACTTGACTGTAATTGTTATTTGTGTAAATTCTGCTCTGTTCTCCAGAATGTGTTTCTTGGGTCTCGAAAGGACCGTGAATTCAAATATATAGTTATTTAATTCAACTGTGCAATGTAATACTGTATTCTTTTCGACTTTCTTTAAAATAATGCTCTGCTCATATCATGATGAAGGTATTCGGGTTACCTGGTTTTTATCTCTGTTCAGTCTGCTTGGTTTTTTTTTTTTGCTCTGGATGCACGCTGTTATGTGCTCTCTGGCTGTTTGCTGTTGCCTCTCTCTGTCAGTCGTGTTCTTGACTTCTTCTTCTCGCTCTGGAAGATTGTGTCTCCACCCGTTCTTTGTCCTCCTCGCTTGTTGTCCTGTCCTGTTACTCTTATGCCAGTTTTGTTACATTTACTTAGCTATATTACATGCATGAAATTTTATTACAGTGATGCTATTATAACTTGAAATAGATGTTCTTTATTTGAAAAGAAAATGACTGTCTCTTTCTTTCTGTTTCTCTGTTCTTCGGGGAGAGGAATCCTGTACAATGATCTTTTTCCTCTTTTAACATTTCTGAGATAATACAGTTTAATTCAATTGGAACTACCCTAATAGTTTACTGTAACTAATTTCTAGTTTCTGAAATGCATTAACCAACACAACTGTAAAGAGCTAATTAACTAAACAAAAGAACTAATTAACTGTCAGTTTATCTCGCTGTCCATAATTCCTACTTGTAACAGAAATGACCTATGACTGCCAATCGATTTACTCCTAATGTCTTATGATAAAATAAACCAATTAAAATTAAAGTAAAATGACTTGACAATCCTATGCCTGTTTAGCCATGAATTCATGATTTCATCTGTGTGAGACTGTCAGCCGACTTCCGTCTCCTCAGAGCTGGATGCTCCTGCATCATTTTACTTTAAATTATGTTGTTGTAATCCCTTTTTCTAGTGGTGTCCACTCCCATGTTCCCTTGTTATAGTTGCGACAAATCTCATGTCCACTTCCGACAACTCCCATGTTTCTTTTGTGACAACTCTCATGTTTCCTTGTTACACTTCCGACAACTCCCTGTAATGGTGGTAACTCATCCGTAGCTTGTTGCTAAAAATTTACTTGTATGTTATAACTCCTTCTTCTATTGAGGGAAACTTCCATGTTTCTATGGCATTAACATAATGGTGATTTTTTACTTTTAATTATATGGTTGTAACTCCTTGTTCTAATGGCTTCAACTCTCATGTTTCTTTTTACACGGAGACCGTTGTTCTTTGTTATATACCTATATCTTATTATTAAAAATATACCTATATCTTATTATTAAAATTTTAATGGCATGGTGTCAACTTATATATCATATTCACATATAAATAAATTAATTAGAATTTTTTTTATGGAAAAATTAATTATTTTAAACTATTTTTTGTTTTATTTGATTTTATTATTTCAAAATTTAATCAATAATAATAGTTTGAATTTTATTAGAATCATCTTATTTAATGCATTTTTTATTATTTTGTTAAATAAAATTCATTTTATCACAATTTATGCTTATTATGATCTGAGGTTAATTTAAGTGACAAGTTAATTTTCGAGAGTTTTCTCATTTGAATTTGATTGGCTCAAAATCAATTTTTGAATATTGCAGAAAATTTTACTCTGATTGAGATTTTCATTGATTTAGCATTGATCTTGTGAAGACTGCATTCATCACCATAATTAGTTTTCAGCAAAATTGGATTTTTTAGCCATTTTTTTAAATTGATTTAGGTATTATGCAAGTCAATGTTATGAAAAGTGAACCAAAGCAAATATATAAATCAAATAAATTATATAATTTAAAATTTAGCTGCAACCCCTTCTTTAGTGGTGGAAACTCCTCTATTTCTAGTTGAAGGGACTCACATGTAGGTTACTACAATAGAGTATTGTTTGTTGAAATCTATGTTTTACATGTTGCAAATTGTAGTTGTTGTGAGGCCTTTTATATTTATTTATAAGTTAGCAACCATAGCTATTTATTCAATTGTGTTCTTTTTTTTTCATCACAAACTTCTCTGGTTGTTCACCTTCTCATAATTTGATAACTCAAGTCATGGTATCAAAACTATTTATTCAATTTTTTTTTTAAATAAGATTATATGTTTAAAATGTTTGAAGATTTTAGGTGATTTATATATATATATATATATATATATATATATATATATATATATATATATATATACACACACACACCAAATCTTAAATTATGCCAAATATTTTACATGAAACAAGTCGAGCATTGTCCATGAGTAAGTTGCATAAAATAATTATTGTGGGCTGCATAAAAATATTACTATTATTATAGTTCATCCTTAAATGTGTTAAAAAACAAGTCTAACATTGTCCATGAGCAAACTGCATAAAATATTTACCCTGGGCTATCGTTCCTTCTTAAACAAGTCTAGCATTGTCTATGAGCAAGTTGCATGAAATATTTAAGTGAGCAAGTTGCATAAAATATTTAAGTGAGCAAAGCTGCATAAAATATTTATTGTTATTATAGCTTCTCTTTAAGCCTACAAAAACTATTTACTATTATTATAGCTCATATATGTAATTAATATGGCTTCACCTTAAATATGCAAAAAATTGCAAATTTTATTGCTCTTATCATCACTTCAAATTAGAATCTCATAAATTGTTCAAATTTGAAGCAAAAAATTAATCTTTACAAATCAAATTATGGAAATAAAACAAATACAACAGATACTTGGAAATTTACATGCTCTGAAGACAAGTGGAAAATATCAAGAAAGAGGTGGGGAAGGGCATTGAAGTAGAGATTATCTCCATTATTAAATTAGAGATAGTTGCCTTCACATCAATGGAATTGCAGATGCTTCATGAAAAACCTGTCTCTACTAAGAGATACGTTCGAAATGTTAAACACAGACCTCATCATGTAAATTAAAAAAAAAAAAAAAAAAACAAAACAAAACAAAAACTCAAATATATTTCATTTTATTTCAAATTTTCATTCTCCAATTTAATTTATTTCAAAATTTCATTTTCCCACTTAATTTGAAATTTGAAATTTGAAAGGATGATATTAACAGAATCATACATGGCGAGATCATGCATAGTGTGTAGCATCATTCACAACTAAGTATAACGGAAACAGACACCACCAGGAGGAGGTTGGTGAAACGGAGGAGACGGATGTTATTCGAGCAGAGGGAGCGGGGAAATCAGACAGCAGGAAGAGGTTGGTGAAACGGATGTTTGTTGGAGCAGAGAGAGTGGGCCCATTGGAGTGGCCGGAGAACGACCCCACGAGGGAGGGCACAAAAAACGAAAAATAAAACGTCAAACCAATTAGCTTACTCCAATAGTTAGTGGGGCGGAAAGTTCAAACAATATTTAATATTGATGTCTTTTAAGTTTGTGGATAAATACGTTAAAAAGTTAAATATAATATTTAACTTTAATTTCTATAAAGTAAGTGGATATAAAAGTAAATGCTAAGTACTATGTATTATACTAATATTATTTAACTTTAATTTCTATAAAGTGGATATAAAAGTAAATATTAAGTACTATGTATTAAATTAATAGTTTATTTATTGTTTTATGTTTGGTTTCACATATGAAATGTACAAAAACTATAAACTAATCATTAATTTAATACCTACGTGATATTTAATATTTATTATAAATAATATATATATACTAAATTTTACGACATCAGTACAATGTTTCTTATTAATATCAATTATATCGTAAGATTAAATACCATTATATAGTAAGATAAATACATCTATGCTCTGTAAATGCCAATTATGTCGGTACATAGTGTAATATTAATGTGTACAATGTCAGCAAATAAAATACACCGTGCTTTGGTATATGATTGAATTAAAATAGTGTATTAAAAAAAAAGGGGAAATATTGGAAATTTTATAATTTTTTGGTGTGAGATATTTTGCAAATCACATAAAAATGATGAAGTAATGAAATCAAATTTTATAGATAAAATTTTGGTAAGAATAATAAAAATAAGAAATTTAAAATAATTTTAACTAAAGTTATAAAATTAAAAAATTTACATTATTATCTTTATATTTACATTTATCTCCTGGAAAAGTTGTTTGACCATTATTTGGAAATGAATGCAAAATCTAAAATTTATTAAAAGAATGCTGTTTTCGTTATCATGTGATCTGAATTCTGCAAATATTTACCATATTGTTTTTATTATCATGTAAATATTATGCAGAATGCTGCAAATGTTAAGCACCATATGAAAAAATAATATGTTGATTAGTATTTGGAACTTTCTGAATTTTTAACCATGGGACCTGGTAGCTGGAAATATTGTTCATCTCGCGTGGAACTGTGTAGTGGTCATAATATGAATAATATTACGAAGAAACTATGATTATTAAGTGGTGTACATTAAGTCCATGGTTTAATTTCTTTACATCCTCTCCATTGAATATTTATCAGGGCTTCCACAGGTTGAACATTGATATATTAACGTTTATTTTGATCTAAATTTTAATTTTATAAAAATGTTGGTATATTTTTGTTGTCGATTTGGAGATGAAATTTCAAATAATATTAACTAGCATGCAGCTTTAAATCTATGTTGAACTTTTTAATTTATCTATTATCAAATAACAAATCATATAATGTGAATTTGTGAGTTTATAAAATAAATAATTTTATCAAAATTATTAACTTTTAAAAATTGAAATATAGTCTCTTTAAAATTATTACTTTAAAAAAATGAAAATGATGTGAATATATATTAACCACATTTATTAATGTAATTGTGTCAATGTATTATTTTCATTTAACAAATAAAATATTTTTAAAAATGAAAAATGATATAAACATATATATTAACCAAATTTATTAATGTAATTGTCTCAGTGTATTATTCTCATTTAACAAATAAAATAATATTGTATAGTTTTTAATATTTAAAATAATATTTTTTAAATGAATCTTTTATTATTTATATAGAATTTTTTAAAAATGCATTCATGAGCGGGGAGGTCTGCAACATCAATCAACACAAAAGGTTGTCAAGAGAGACAACACTTTTCAAATGCATGCAAATCGAAGAATCCTCACAAATAAAGAAAACTAAGAGCTCTTTATTGCTGCTCTAGAAAAAAACCTCTAGTGTGAAAACAACAACATAGAAAACCAAGAAGACAATGCAGAAATAGAATGTATTGGCAGCAATATGTTGATCCTTCTAATCCACAAAGCCTTAAAAGTGTGCAAAATATATCGGCCTAAGAAAAGGGTCTCAAACACTTTTCCAACTAATCCTTGGTATGATGAAGAGTACAAGGTTGCTAAAAGTTCCCTTAAAGAGAAGAAGGCAAACAAAGAAAGAAGGAAAGAGTAAAAAAAAAAAAAAAAACTATATATAAAAATATGATAAAAAGGAAAAAAAATATATATGTGTGACTTGAATGAGAAATGAATTAATCTCTTTGGGAAAGCACAACCCACAAGGATTTTGGCCAGAATTACAACAAAAAGAAAGTGAATAGAGAATACTCATTGGTTGGAAAATGCAAATCTCTTTTATGAGAGAAAACAAGAAAAAAGTAGCCCCCATAATCAACTCTACAACAGTGTTATGTTTACAGGAGGATGTCAAGCATGGTATAAAAAATCTAGCAAGTGGTAAAGCGCAAGACATTGATGGGTTACAGGCAGAATTTTTAAAATGGGGTGTTTAGATCTTGGCCCCAATCTTCAAAAGGATCTTCAAAAACATCAGGCGAGACAATTTTCAAGTTGAATGGACAATAAGTGTTGTTATCCCTCTTTACAAAAGTGGAGACATAAATAACTGTTAAAATTGGAAACTAGGGTCAAACTCCATGTGTGTATACTTATTCACGACAGCTACTATTTTTCTTGGATTCCTCTCATCGAGAGGTGTGGGATTGATCTAAAAATCATCCGATTCTGACAAGTATTCATGGAGATATGAATTTATTTGTGTTATGTGACAATTCGTCAAGGTCGGTTAGCAACCAAATTACCCCCACTTGTCCTCCACGTTTTAGTATAAATAGAGGTGCCTTGCAAGTTATTTGACATACACCTCTTGTGATCTCTTCCTCTTCACTTGTGTTTGGGTTTTGGTGAGAGGAGAGATCCTAAGAGTATACGCTACCCTAAGAGGAGATTCCATAGACCTAGATGTTGTCATGGGTAAGAAGGATCGACGCAGCCCTAAAGAAGATGCCCTAGCTCCTAACGTTGGTATGGAAATAAAGCCCTAATGTTGCTTAATGAAGAAGTCTCGTAACGCAGTCATGGAACAACGATTCTAACGTTGTCATGCCCTAAACATAGAGAGATCTAAACTCTGTCCTAGAGGAATCATGACTGCAGCCTAACGTTGTCATGGTGATGACCCTATGGAGATGACCTTAACGCAGTCTCCTAGCCGTAACACTTAATGTTTCTCTAGGCTGCAATCCATGAGGGTATATACGCAGCAAGAAGGGACTCATCTAACCCTAGTTGTTGTCCTATGTTACCCTAGCAGAGGGGGAGGCCTTAATCAAAAATGTGTGAAGGCCTAATCTGTAGCTCTAAAGAGCCCTAATTGTTGTTCAAAGGGTGACCCTTATACACAGTCAAAGATTCCTATACGCTGGCATAAAAATCAGTTTGTAAAGCTCTTATATGCAGTAAGCAGAAGGAGCCTTTAGGTAAGGAAAAGGGTCTCTATTCTAAGACCAAGGGTGGTGGAACTTCCAACGTGGAAGAGAAGGACTACCATAATTTAGAAGTTGTCATGGAGGAAGACTTATTATGCAGCCCTTATCTGCTGTTAAGAGAGGCCCATTAGTAGTCTTGTATTGTTGTCATGATGCCACATTGCTATAGATGACAACGTGGCCTAATTAAGGATTGTCTAGGCAGATTGGTGATGATTTGAAGGGTTGCTATAGCTAGTTACTTTGTTAGGTTGCAAGCCATAACAAGCAGCTAAGGCTATCCCGTGATAGTATTGCGGTATGCAACATATAAGTGACAGTGATGATGGGCATGGATGTATAGCAGCAGCATGATGTATTGCAACAGCTTAATGATGATGGGTACAACAACATGATGATGATGTATTGTAGTATGCATTGAGTGTATGATGGGTGCAACATAGTGCAATGAAGGGTACAACACGATGATGAGGTACAACTCAGTGATGGGAGCAGCATAGTGATGAGAGCACCTCCGTTATTGGGTGCAACACAGCGACGGGTGAAGCATGATGATGAGGTGTAACACAGTGATGGGTGTAGCATGGTGATGGAATCACCTTGGAGAATTAGTTGAAGCAATATGCCTTCACCTAAGTTTAGATTAGTTATCTCATGTGTTATCTTCTTGGAGAAGATCTCTGCTCTTATTTTATCAAGTCAAAATGTTGACATCTGATGTATATGTATTATCTCTATCTCTATGTTGAACTATTGAAGAACATAAGAAGAATTGATCAAGGGTTTCCCCACATTGGGGTTTGTCACTGGTTGATGCCACATCTTGTGTCCTCTTGTCTTGGCTTGTCTTTTGCGATTTATGTTTATGTTCTATCTGCATTTTACTATCATGCTAAATTTGATTACTAATCTGGAATATATATTGAGCTAATATGGAAAATTGAAGTAAATTTGCTCTCAGCATAGAACATACCTAAAATTAACAATAATCCGTCTAATTATCGCATTATTATGGTCAATCCTCTGCTTGGAAAATTGTTTGGGAGCATGATGGAGCGTAGAATTAGTAGTTGGGCAGAAAAAGAGGGGAAAAGGGCAAAAGGGCAGGCTGGTTTTAGGCCACCACACTCTACAATTGATCATTGCATCACTCTCAGGCACTTCATCGAAAAAGAATGGGACATTCAAGTTGGGGAAACCTTTTGTTGCTTTGTTGATTTCAAAAAAGCTTTTGACATTGTTCCTAGGGATAAGATCTCGAGAAGAATGGAAGAGCTTGGAATCCCAAATGAATATAGAGTCGTTGTCCATAAACTATATGAGTAATTCATTGCTAAAATCAAAACTAAAGAGGGCTTATGGGAATGCTTTGGTAGTGACATTGGGGTCAACCAGGGGTGCCCCTTTCCCCCCACTCTATTTAGTTTATATATTGATAAGCTAGAAGAATGGCAAAACAACGCCAATGAAGAGGGTATTCAACTAGCGGGTTATGTGGTGAAGCTACTTTTGTATGTTGATGATCTTAATCTTATTTTAAAATCTATTCATGGTTTGAGAGAGCATTTGAAGGCCTTAGAGCTCTTTTGTCAGGAGGTTGGGATGCAAATAAACACTAGCAAAACCAAAGTCATGATCTTCTCTTTGAAATGGAAAAAGTAGCAGGTTAGTTTTATACTTGAGGATAAACCCTTGGAGATAGTGGAATAGTACAAGTACCTAGGAATTGTTTTTCACAATAGGCTCAGTTGGGAGACATGCACAACTAAAAGGATCCAAGGGGGTTGGAGAGATTCTTACCTTGTTCAAAACACATGCAGGATCACAGAATTATAAGACTGGAAAACAAGAAAACTCTTTTTGGAGTGTTTGTTACCTTGGTTGTCCTCTATGGATGTGAAGTTTGGGGGAGCACCATGTCAGTAGAGGCTTCAATAATCATTCGGTTTATTAAGTTATTTAAAAAAGGTGGAAAACATGGATGCACATCGTTGGCCCAAGATGATTGCTGCACAAGAGCTAAAGCCTAGGAAGAAAAATTAGAGGAAGCAAAATGACAAGTGGAAGAGAAAATGGGGAATTAAATGGCAAGATTGTCCTAATTCTAAAGGGGAGATAAAAAATTGGGTGCTTGGAAAATTCAAATCTGCCATGTTTAGGAAGCAAAATGACAAGTGGATGAACAAATGGGGAATTAATTGGCAAGATTGTCCTAATTCTAAAGGGGAGATAAAAAAAATTGGGGGCTTGAAAAATTCAAGTGTGCCATGTGGGAAAAACAAGTTGGCAGGAAAAAAAAAAGTGTTAAATGTCAAAAATTTCAACCTGTCACAATCCCATGATGAAAATACTTATTTGAGTGCGGCAATCAGGGGAAAGGCTAAGATTTTTATAGCTCAACCAGATCTCATCTCAAATGTGAAACAGGGAAAAAAGTGGTTTCAGAGAGAAACTTGAGATTGTGATATCTTGTTTAGTATGGAGTGTAAGTCCCTTAAACAACTAGGTTGCAGGCTTCATTAAAATATATCATATTAAAAAAGCTCAAAAAAAATTAATTACAATAAAACGGGTAGAAAATCTGGACAAAAGTCCCAAAAAACTATCCAGAATTTTCTGATATTCAAGCGCAGAAATTTCAGTGTGCACAAATCAACGTTGGAAACTCCATGCCATATAAAACAAAAACCGAGCATTGCTTACGGAATACTAAATTATGGTGCTTAATTTTTAACCATCTCTAAACAGCGTTGATTATCACGCAGTAAAATTAACGACAGTGATACCATTTTGTAATATTAAAAGATCATTTTAAAATATTGAAGTAACAAAAATTCCCGTGGGCAAGAATATGTCGATTTGAAGTATTAATGAATAGGGGAGGGCCGCCATTACTTGTGCGCCCTCCCCGCCACGTCGCAAAACCATGCGTCAATCAACATGGATTCGGTACGACACCTATCCACCGTGGAGCTCCACGTGATGGGCATCTTGTCATCACATAAAACTTTGTGTCCGCGCCATTTCTTCCGTTTGTTTGAGGTCATTGATGCGATGTTCCATTTTCCCTTTGTCTTTCTGCTCGGGGCCGGTTTTTGGTCGAAGCACCCTGCCGAAGATGGCGCGGGACGGCCCCAGAACCTACGCGCTTCGTCTGGTATGCAGGTGTTGTTGCAAGCGTTTGTTCGATGTTTAGGGTTTGTGGACCTGCGCTCTTCGTCTGGTATGCAGGCGCTGATGCAAATGTTTGTTCGAGGTTTAGGGTTTGTGGTTGGAACATCGCTTCTGCTTTTCTTGTGGTTTTCCGCCTGGATTTCTTGGTCATTCTGGACTGCCAGTTGTTTAGGGTTTCTCTGGTGGTGATCTTATTTGCAGTTTTTGTTGTTTGGGGAGGAGCCTGTTGCAGTTTTACCGAGCTCGAGTTAATTGTTTAATTTGTTGTTTTGTTCAGGTTTTTTTGCTGGTTTTCTGTTATCTAATGGCTTTTTCTTCTCGTTGCAGGTGTGGAAAATGTCGTTGCAGGTGCGAAGGTGGTCTGGCGAGCCCTGGGGAAGGTCGGCGACTGTCACCGATAGGATTTTAATCCTCCCAACAATTTCTCTGTGTTTTTCAACACAAACAACTCTGTTTGGATATTTTGTAAACTTTCTATGGCAGGTTTTGAGGGTTTAGGGTTTTTGTGGATATTTTGATGTTGTTTGTGGCTTTCAATGATGGTATTTGTGAATTTGTGAATTTTCGTTGTTTTCGTTGTTTTCGTAGTCTATTTTGTTATGGCAGGACCTATTCGCATAGGCCTAGAGGAACAGAGCATTCCATTCATCTTTGTTATAGCCCGAACCTGCTCATTCCCATCCCCAAATGTTACAAACCCATATCCTTTTGAATGGCATGTAATGTTATCAGTAATAACCTTTTCCCCTTTTACAAATTGGTATATAGCTCTGAAGGTCTCTTGTAGCAACTCGTCTGTGTCACCAGATGCCAAATCTCCCACGAATATAGTAAAATCTTCTGAACGCTTTTCTGTATCCCTATTCGTTGCCCAATTTAACTTGTAAAATTGTTCAGCCCTAGGCATCTGTATGCCATTGTAATTTTGGAGAGCCATCTGGGCTGTTGTCTGGCTCGCAAACTCCAAGAAGCCATAACCCTCTCAGTGCCCAGTCTGCTTATTGCAAATACTCTTAATGGAATGAAGGTCCTGGGCAGAAGCTAAACATCGGTGCAGATAATTCTCATCCATCCAATGTTGCAAACCGCCGAACCAGAGGGTCCTAATCTCCCTGACAAAGCTCTCTTGTTGCGTGGATCTCCGCACCATAACCTGCGGTCGAGGTTGGGGTTGGGGTTGGGGTTGGGGTGGTTGGGGCCAAAACCCAGTTTTGGAGGCAGGGGCATCATCATCAATTGTTCTTGATGTTGTTGCTGATGGGAATCGATCACGGGGGCTGTCGTGGGGTCTTACTGCATCATTCTGAAATCTTTACAAGAACACGAGAAAAAAATCCCAAATACAGTAACGCGCGCTCCAGTCAATCAATGGCAGTGCGATGGGTATGATAAAATTGTATTAAGTCTGGGGAAATTTTGAACCAGAACCTGCCCTGAGCAGAAAGACAAAGGGAAAATGGAACATCGCAACAATGACCCCAAACAAACGGAGGAAACCCTCTTGATATGTCTACTAGATTCCTTGTTTTCGTTGTTATTTTCATCGTCCTGTGCCATCCTCGGCGGAGGGCTTCGCCCAACAATCGGCCAGGCCAACAATTCCCTCTCCTCTTGGCCAACAATTCCGCTCTCCTCTTGGCATCAAGGGCAGAGCACATGCTCTGTCTGTCAACAGATAAAATGTGTTTATGGTCTCTGATGTTAACAAGCCTTCAAAATTGTCTCTTTATATAAAATTTATGTTTGTCCCCTTCTCTATTAGTTTACAGGAAAATTTTGTTCACGATGATGGGCTGCCATAGCTGGGATTCATGCCCTGGCTATCTTGATGTACAGTTCTATATATACATGATTAAATGATACAAGTTTTACTTAACTGTTGCAGTTTGTAGCCACCGCAAATGAAATTTTTGTGTCCTGTTTATTTTTGGGGATGAGAAGATGATTAAATGATGCTAGTTTTACTTGACTGTTGCAGTTTGTAGCCACCTCAATTGAAATTTTTGTGTCCTGTTTTTTTGGGGGGTTGAGAAGATGATTAAATGATGCCAGTGTTACTCAACTGTTGCAGTTTGTAGCCACCTCAATTGAAATTTTTGTGTCCTGTTTTTTGTGGGGTCGAGAAGAGATTTGGGTTTAGGTATGGTTATTGGTCAGAAATGCATAGGAGGATGATTAAACTTCATTTTCTTAAGGATTTAGGTTATTCTCATATTTACAGTGATTATATTGGATGTGACTCTCTGGTCATGTGGTGGTGAAGATCTAGACATGGGGTATGCTGCTATATTAGTGATCTATGTTTGGACCTGGAACCTGAATTTGAATTTGAAGGTTTTCATATTAGTGATCTAGGACCTGGAAGCTGAATTTGAATTCGAAGGTTTTCATATGGAAAAAAATATAGAGATGGGGTGTTGTTATTTTAGTGATCTATGTTTGGGCATGGAACTAGGATTTTGAATATCTGAATTTAAATTTGAAGGTTTTTTCCTGCTCTACTTAATAATGAGTGCTCTCCAAAACTTATTATGAGATAAGACTGTCTGGTCATTTGATTTATGTATTTAGCCTTTTTCCTATACCTTTGGCCATTATCTCTTGTCTATTGTTCATATCTAGTTTTGCCACTTCTGAAATGTTTATTTCATTTATTGGTCTGTAATAGTATTCTGAATTAGAAGATTGGTTTTCTCGTTCATCGAACAACAACAAATCATTCTGTAGCTTTGCTGGCATATTCCTCTTGTTAATGAGAAATTTTCTTCTTCCTAGGCAATTTTTGGTCAATTTACAATTATTTAATTGTTGGTTTTGTCTCTTGAATAGAGTCTCTACGCCTGCTCGCAACTTTGAATCTACCCTATCGAATCTAAAAAATGACTGAAATAATAATCCTAACTCCCTCAAAATCCTATAATACAAATTTCATTATTTTTTTCCTTTTTATAAATAGATGTCAACTATATTTTAAAGATAAAGATAATTCTAGGCCAGCAATTCCCTCTCCTCTTGGCATCAAGGACAGAGCACAGGCTCTGTCTGTCAACAGATAAAATGTGTTCAGGTTCTCTAATGTTAACAAGCCTTCAGAATTGTCTCTGTACATAACATTTATGTTTGTTTGTTTGTCCCCTTCTCTATTAGTTTACAGGAAAATTTTGTTCACGATGATGGGTTGCCATAGCTGGGCTTCATGCCCTGGCTATCTTGATGTACAACTCTATATATACATGATTAAATGATACGAGTTTTACTTAACTGTTGCAGTTTGTAGCCACTGCAATTGAATTTTTGGTGTCCTGTTTATTTTTGGGGATGAGAAGATGAATAAATGATGCCAATTTTACTCAACTGTCGTAGTTTGTAGCCACCTCAATTGAAATTTTTGTATCCTGTTTTTTATGGGGTTGAGAAGAGATTTGGGTTTAGGTATGGTTATTGGTCAGAAATGCATAGGAGGATGATTAAACTTCATTTGCTTAAGGATTTAGGTTATTCTCATATTTACAACAATTATATTTATAGCAATTATATTGAGATGGGGTGTTGTTATTTTAGTGATCTATGTTTGGACATGGAACTAGGATTTTGAATATCTGAATTTAAATTTGAAGTTTTTTTTCTACTCTATTAATAATGAGTGCTCTCAAAAACTTATTATGAGATAACACTGTATGGTCATGTGATTTCTGTATTTATTCTTTTTCATATGCAACTTGATAATGCGTGCTCTCAATTTCTCAAGTGTCCCCTCAATGAATAAAATTATCAGTGGCTTTTTGACATTTAATAAAACTTATTATGAGGTATATTGCCTCCTCATTTGAGACTGTTCAGTCATTTGATTTTTGTGTTTAGCCATCTTCCTAAGCCTTTGGCCATTATCTCTTGTCCAGAGTTGGTATGGAATGTTATTATTGAATTCCCAAACATCGCAGCAATGACCCCAAACAAACGGAGGAAATGGCGCAGACACAGAATTTTATGTGATGACACGATGCCCAACACGTGGACCTCCACGGTGGACAGGTGTCGTACCATATCCATGTGCTTTGACACACAGAATAACTTATAGAAATAGTTTTATCATAATTAATATTTTACAGAAAGACATATTCCATTGAAAATTTCTTTTCAACACACAGTTAGGTTGCCACAAGAAATCACTACTAGGTTGTAAGCCAAAATGTTTATGTGACAAGAAAAAGATACAATCTAGTATTGTAAGCCAAAATGTTTCTGTGACAAGAAAAAGATACAATCTAGTGTTGTAAGCCAAAATGTTTCTGTGCCAAGAAAAAGATACAATCGATCCAAAATCCACATCATAATGTGGTTAGAACCAAAAACATATGACACCCCTATTCTTTATGGCCCTGAGAATCTTGAGTGCCAAAACTCCTCGAGTTACCTTCTTGAGCCAGGTAGGTTGGCCTACCAGTCAAGGGCTGATTAGGAAATGGTTGATTGCCGCCATATGATTGATTCCAATTTGCAGCTTCCAACAATGGAGGTACTGAGTACCCATACCTCACATTTGCACTACTGACCCCTGTAGTAAGTGGAGGTGTGTAATGAGCATACAGAGAATTGACAGCAACTCTGGTAGGAACAAGGCAAGTGGGTAAACCCTCAGTTTGATAGTGGGGCACTTGAATGTTTATGAGATCTTGGAATAATGGTGTATTATCTGCAATGGAGTCCAATGAGTTTGAAATAATCCTGGTTTCATCAGCGATTCTTGTATCGTTGATCATCCCTTGTTCCTTTTCAAGCATTTGTTGTGCCTTTCGTTTTTCCTTTTCCTGTCTTTCCATTTGCTTTTGTTGGTCCTTAACTTGCCTTGCTTTATCTCTTTCAATCCTTTCTTCTGCTCGCTGTTGTGCTGCAACAATCCTTGCTACCTTCTTCTCCTTGACCATATCCTTCTTTTTCTATTTTAATTCTTGCATTTCAAGTTTCTTTTTTTCTGACTCAACTAACAGGTTTATATAGTCCTCTGAGGTGAGTAGCTATGAGCTTCGGCCTAGACGAAGACTACCCGGTGCACCTTGCGTTTTTCTCATTGATACTCTCTCTACTAGTAGCTTTAGGAACCGTCCAAGTGTCTTCTCCACCCCTTCCACCTGCATGTCATTGCTTGGTACTTCCCTTTCAGTATCTGTTGAAACTGATTGAAACCATATCAATTATCTTCATTTGATTGCCTTTCATCTATGTCCTTCATCTTCTTCCATTTGATCTATGTCCAACAAAAAAATGAACAATTTTCATGTTCAATTCTGCTGGTTGTGGGGATGTTCCATGCTTTCTTCATTGGTTGCTGAGACACTATGTGCATTCAAATTGATCATTGCTTCTGCTAGCCATGAAGGTGGGGTTACTTGGCTTGGCAATGTCAATTGGCCATTGTCAACTGCATGTTCAACAATATCATTAGCAATATTAGAGAAAGGAATTTGATGTTCTTGAGTTGGTGGAACAATCTCCATGTTACTAGGAATTTGTTCATTGTTATATTGTGTTTCACATACATTCTCATCATCTTCAGCATATAACTGTCCTTGAGACAGGGAAATCATATTACCAGCTGCAACAACATCATCTTGGTCATCTCCTTCTTGCACTTCAACACATGTTTGGACATTCCCTTCTTCCTGACCATCCACATGAAACGCTTGCCTACAACCAGTGTCATGCATAAGAGCATCATAGTTCAGTGGCCAGATTCTTGTCCTCCTAAAGCCAGCCTTGATATTTGATGGTGTCAAAGCCCTTTTAAAAGCTTTACTTGCAAGCTCTGCTAGCTCAAACCTTTTCACCTCAACCCCTGGATTATTTGCCATCCATGCAGCACGCTCTGACCTGAAATAGTTCTTGAAAGGGCCAAATGCACTAACATCAAGGGGTTGTAGTCTGTGAGTGGTATGAGTGGGCAATGTCAACAGGTCAATGCCTAAATTGTTTGCTTCCTCAATTATTTGTACAACCATGTGGCTCCCATGGCCATCTAATATCAAAAGGTGTCTGTTATTAAACGAGACGCCACCTGGTACCGATGTAGCAAAGTGAAAAAGCCAACTTAGAAACAACTCTTTAGTCATCAATGCATGGGGATGTGTAGCCATGCATGCACCTGGTTCACAGTTCTGTATATAGTTTTTTAGTTGATTTTTACCTTTGAATAGATAAAATCCTGGGATTAAAGTACCAATTACATTGACACAACATAAAATAGTTATCCACTCCCTGCTCTTGGGCAAAATCTTTGGCACATTTCGGATCCCTCTCTTGGCAATTACACGCATGCCACAATTCCTCCCTGCCTATAAACCTATTTCATCACAGTTCCATATATGGTCTGCTCCATAAGAATGTTTATCGTAAGCACTAGAAAGTGTGTCATAAAACTTTGTACAACTGCAGGGCGCAAATTTAATGCTCTGTCTCTGTCAAGGCCCTCAGTGGTACGCAATACAAGTTCTTGATGCCTTTTTTTAAATCCAAACCACCATGATTTACCAGGAAACCGATCTTTGAATGGGTTTGGCCTCCCTTGACAGATTTGAGCAACTGTTGATTTGAGTTGTATCAACTCTAGCCCATGTCCCAGTTGGGCCATCTCTTTACACCACTCAACCACCTCGGCCTCCTCCTCCTCAGTCATAACTGTAAGAGGCCCTCTACGTTTTGTATGATTCAGTGCATTTATCCAATAATGTATTGATGAGGGAGGAATACCATGTTTTTTTGCAGATGCCCGAACTGAGTATCCATTAAACTCTATGTCGTCAATTGCAACTAACATTTGTTCTTTTGTCCATCCTCTTATAGCACTGATCTTTTTAGTTGAGCTTGCCCCTTGGACTATTGTTGATGGTGGTTCTATGGCAGATGGCGTGTTAACATCAGCTGTTGTCACATGGTCATCCTCAACAATGTTCCCTGGTGCATTATTGGCATTGACATCAGCTGGCCTGTCCTCATCAGACGATGTGCATCGCAGCTGCGCACCCCTTGTCACTCTCCTGCCACTTCTCCTTGTACGAGCAGAGTAAATTCCTTTTGCCATAGATGCAACAATGTGTAAAATTATTGCATGCATTTAGACATTAGAACATTTGTAAATTATGCTTTATTACTTTTGCAAAAATACTTTTCCTTTATTACAGGAAATTATCAATATGTATGTTACAGGAAATCGAATTGCATTACTTCGTAGTCTCTCATTGCAAATTACTTCGTAGTCTCTCAATTGCCTGCCTGTCCATCAGTTTAGCAACTTTTATATGGATTCAAGTAGGATTCTATGATAGTTGTTTCAAATATCATTTTCCATTTTTTTTGCTGTTTGGCATTGCCAAAAATATCTGAGTACTACAACTTCTCCGTTGCAGTCCATGGCCACCATTCCAGAGATAAATTCTATGTTGCGAACAACTTGCAGCTGTGATCAACTTTGGAATGGACTTATCAGTGATAAAAAGTTTTAGAAAAATAAACTGAAAAAATTAAGTATGTTGAAGGCATTCATTTTTTTTTTAAGGAATGGTTTTAACTTTTCTAAATAGCTGTATTTAGAACCTACTTTTTATTCAATCGCTGTTTGTGAAACCATCTAGCTATCCTTTTAGCAGTTATGGCCAGACAGATCATGTAAGAACTCTGATAAATGAAAACAATAAAGACAGAACTGTAAGAACAATGACTTTTAATGGATGTTTGTGAAACCATCCAAGTATCCTTTTAGTAGTTATGGCCAGACAAATCATGTAAGGACTCTGATAAATGAAAACAATGAAAACAGAACTGTAAGAACAATGACTTTCAATCACTGTTTGTGAAACCATCCAAGTATCCTTCTAGCAGTTATGGCCAGATAGATCATGTAAGAAATCTAATAAATGAAAACAATGAAAACATAATTGTAAGAAGAATGAGTTGTAATTCATATAACTAACCTGAATATATTGGCAATTGTTTTGTTGAATAGTTTGAAAGCATAAGATGCAACTTCAATAATGGGTGGACTTATTTTATAGTTTTGGGCACTTGAATTTAATTGGTGGACATGGATGCACACGGATTGCAATGGCTTCATTTTGAATGTGTGGTCTGGATTTAATTTGATGTGATCTAATGGTTGGGAATTCGTTATTTGTTGATCCATGTGCTTTAATCTGTTTTAATGAGAATAGAGTGAATTGGGTGTCATTTATTGCATTTATTGGGTCTGGGTGCCATTTGTTGAACAAAGTGAGTATAAATGTTATTGGGTTGGGTGTCATTTATTGAACATAGGGTGTTTAGTTGTTGAACAACACAACAGTTATGGCTGACATACATTTTGTTATGTGCAGGTAGGCATATTTATTTGGGATGCAAAGCTGCAGTTCTGATGAGTGGGGGTTGACGTGACTGCTGCTTTGTACTTTTGGAATAAACCATTTTGGAAGCCTTTATCGTTTTTGATGTTTTTTAGTTGGGTCAATATGGTTTGCAGTTTTAAGTAGTAAAATACTATTTATGGACAATTATGGGTCCAGTGAATGTATGGGGAAATTTTGGATATAAATTAATACTTATTTATACTTAATGTTATTTATTTTTGTTTAAATATTGGTTTCAAAAGTCTCAATTTATGGTAGTTTGGTGGGACCAATACTATATCAATCACTGGTCCCTGCACAACATTAAAAATATCTGCTCTATTAAATCAAAGACTATAATTGTACAAAATGCTTTAGACGGTGAGGATAAAGCCATTCCATGATTTCACACTATTACTACTTTAATTATTTCTTTCTTGAAAATCACGTCCACATCACATCACAAACTTTAGTAAAGAAATATCCAACCGTAAATTCCACGCTGCTTTAATTATTTCTTTCGTGAAAAGCACGTTGACGTCACATCACCAGAAACTTTAGTAACCACGAAGTTATCCCTGTCCTGTCAAAATGGCGTTAGACTACTCTGTCGAAATGTCAGGATAGAGAAACATTGATATTCTTTCTTTGTGGGTGACAGGAAGCATTTGTCAATCCAATAATTCATATTCCAGTAAATGTATCCGGATGGTTATTAATATTTCTGGAATTATAGTTTCACTAATACATAAGTTTGTATAGGTTAATAGTTTGATTTTAACAAATGCAAAATCCAACTGATGGAATAAATACATACAGGAGTTGTCTCTAATGTGATTTTTTAGAGATTTTGGTGACGGAATCCGGCGGAAGAAATGAGGTTAAATCTTGATTTTTAGCAGTTAAAATGGTTTTTTAACTGCATATTTGGATTTAGCGCCTTGAAAAACCCCTAGGAGCCATTGATTGTGCAGAAACTAGCTATCAAACTTGGGATTCCAATGAATTGCTGCCGGATTTTGACCAGAAAAATTCACAACAAAGGCTTTCAAAAAGTACTGCATACATTAATGAAACTACAGCCCCCAAAAATATTGGTGGCTGGAAATTCCGATCAACTCAGTTCAACGCCCTAAATATCGTATCTGCCTCCCAACTTCTTCGGCTAGTAGTCTGGCGTTAGAGAAGCGGGCGACGAAAACGCAAGGACGGAACTTTGGCGCCCACAAAATTAAAGGTCAAACGCGGTGCGCCTCCAATCCAATAGTGCCGAGTACTAATGCAATGAAGTTTCATCAAGATGGTGGAAGTTGCAGTGAATATGTGTTATCATCTTGGCGTGCCTTTTAAGTAAATTTTAAATTGGTGGGTTGGTAAAGTAAATATGAGTACTTACTACGGTAAATATTACTATCATTAAAAATTATTTTTGTTGGATTCGGTGACCAAAAAAAGTATTTCTTAGACTGCACGCTAGTCTTAGTACTGACCGCAATAAAGGGTACAGCATATTAAATCTTTCCGTCCGATTCGGGGAAAGAAAAATATATTTCTTAAACTGCACACTCACACGAAAAGTCATTAAATTTGTTTATAGCGAAGCGCGGATTAATTTGAAAATTAGCACACCACCTCACGAATCATTACAAAAAGTCTTATTATTAAATCTTACTTTTGAAGGACCAATTCAAAGCGTTTAGATGATCATTAGGATCCGAAACTATATTTAATGAATTTTAAATTTTATTTTTGATTTTATAAATAGATTTATTCATCTCAAAAAATTAAAAATATTTTATTATTATTATATTTTAAATGAATCTTAAATTTAATAAATAGATTTATTCATTTTGAAAAAAATTTAAAATATTATATATTTTTATATTTTAAAATATTTTTTATTATTTAATTGAATAAAAATAGATTTAGTAGTTTAAAGAATTTTTAAAATATTTGAATTCTGTAGATTTTAGATATCATTTTTTGGGATTCAACTGCGTGTGTTAGTTAAGTCATTTATGTATGATCATTTCTATGACAGCTAGTAGTAATTGATTAATTTCTCATGATTTTTTAATAATCCACTTAGCACTCATTGCATCAGGTGGTGCTCACAATAAACTAGTGAAATGAATCACAGGGTCAATCATCACTTCGAAGACGCAAATGCTCACTGGGTGGGTGAAGAAATGGGATTGAAACTAGTGAAATGAATCACATAGCATCAATTATCACTTTGAGGAGATCACTTTGAAGACGCAAATGCTCACTGGGTGGGTGAAGAAATGGGATTGAAACTAGTGAAATGAATCGCATAGCATCAATTATCACTTTGAGGGCTTGTGCTCGGTAACCAAAACTTCCTAGAAAATCACCCAAAATTTTAAAAAGAATTTGATAAAAAATATGTGTCAATATATATAAAATTCAAATTAAACTTTATTTTTAGGGTTTTCTAACATCTATTTTCTTATTAACTTTTTACAAAATTTTTACAAACAAATTAGTGAAATTATAGATTTGTGTTGTTAAATGGTTAGAGATTTTTCAAAGCATTGACACATTTCTCTATTGAAATGAAATATAACATGAGCCATACAAAATTGCAATTTCACTTTAAAAAAATAGTGTTGGAATTGGAGATTTATGTGAGATAAAATAAATGATTAAAATTGGAGATTTGAGTGGTTGAAAGCCTACAATCTTAAATGTATGTGGAGATTTTCTTAAAATATTGAAATAATTTATATATTCCGAAATGCAAGTTAAGTAATTAAAAATTGTAATTTCACTTAAAAAAAATTATATGGTTTAATTTTGGTGAAAAAAGGCTAACAAGTATATAAGTAAAAGAAATGAAAAAATAATTAGTGTTAATAAGAAACATTATCATTTCACAAATGGATATGATAATGATATGAATTTGTAGGTTATATTGCTTTTAAGGTTTTTTTAACAAGTTTTTAGTTTAGAAAAATAAAATAAAATAAAAGTATTAAATTTAATATTTTGAAAAATAAAATAAAAAAGTATTTTTTTTAAACATAAATTGCTTTTGTGTGGTTTTAAATTGAACTATAAGATATAAAAATTATATTAAAAAATAAGAATAAAAATATTTCATTAAGTGTTATAATAATAATTGTTATTGCTTATCAAAGTTGTACTATAAAGTATTCTGGTATTCTGGATGCATCTCTTCTATATACCATATTTCATCATCCACCAAATTGGCTCTGTCATTGTCAACTTCTTATGGTTAGGTACATAGCCTAAAAAAATACACCTGGTCAGCTTAAGTACCATATCGAAGCCTGTCAATTTTGGTGGATGGGGACTCCTTAATTCCCGAGGTTTCAATATTGCTCTACTTGCCTCGTCCCTCTAGAGGATTTTTTATGCTAGGGGCCTGTGGCAGAAAATTATGTTCAACAAGTATATTCCCGAGGCCTGTATGGAGGAATGGGTGGTTGTTGGGTTGCCCCCCATATCTGGTGCATCTATTATTTGGCGTAGTCTTCGGCAGGCAATCCCATGGCTATGCAGCAATTTATGGTGGATGGTGGGGGGTGGTCGAAAAATACTTCTCGGCCTAGATTTCATTAAAGGAATGAATGACTGCCATATACTTTAAGCCCACATGATATATTTTCTAAACTCACAGGGGATCACAATGCTTCCCAAACTTTTGGAAAGGGCTTGTCTCTGAAACTTTGCTCTTGCTTGGCCACATGCTTAGCAGATTGGCCTTCCAAATCACTTGACTAGGGAATGGAAAGAATAGAGCCGCTCTCTCTACATGGCTGGAATTCATCCCTCTCTGCGCTCTTATTGGCTGGTGTGGGGTGGCCA
Source organism: Pinus taeda (assembly GCA_000404065.3). NCBI lineage: Eukaryota > Viridiplantae > Streptophyta > Pinopsida > Pinales > Pinaceae > Pinus > Pinus taeda. The sequence goes on along the minus strand of APFE031193702.1, from coordinate 3,103 downwards.
TGTCGAGTCTAATTGCATTGTTATCAATGAAGTCTATGCACATATTACTTCTAGCTCACAACCTCTGCCATTTGTTGAGACTACTGCGACATGGTGGAAGTGGGATGCCCCACTAAAGATCAAGTGTTTCTCATGGATGACTCTATGTAATCGTATTCTAACATGGGACAAGCTAATCAAGAAGGGTTTCATGGGCCCTGGCAGATGCTCCTTGTGTGGGTTTGATACAGAGGACTGCAGATCTCTTTTTATAAAATGATCCTTTGTCACAGTTGTTTGGACGGAGGTCTCCATTCTCCTTGGTGTCTTTTTTCCTTGTGACTTTGAATCAATTTTGGAATGTTTCTCTTCTAGGTCTCTACATGTCAAGGCATATAGTACGGTCCCTCTATATGTGCTATGGGGCATTTGGAGATCTAGGAACATGCTTACTTTCAAAGACAAACAACCTCTTGTCCAGGTCATGGCCTTGAGTATACTAGCATATTACTAAGAAATCGATCCCTGTTTTCACTTGGATTCTGGAAGGTCTGCCTCACTAGTTGACCTAGACAACATCTTCCCCATCTGCCATTTCAATGGAGCCGCTTCTGATGGCAAATGTGGTTGTGCGGTTTACCTTTCTGTTGACCCCACAACTCGATACCATTTTCATTAGCATGGAGGCGATCGGGACAACTGCAAAGTGGAACTGATTGCATTATAGGGTGCTCTACAAGTTACTTCATGGTTGCGCATTGACAACCTTCTGGTTATGGGCGACACACTGACAGTGATCAATTGGATTTAGGGGAAAAATTCATTGGAGGTTCCCTCTCTTTGCAACTCGATGCAACAGACCCGAGATCTTCTAGCATCCTTCTCTGTTGTCTCCTTTCAGCATGTATACAGGGAACAAAACTTTGTGGTTGATGCTCTTTCTAAACGAGGTCTTCCTCTTCCCCCTGACTTCATGTGTTGGAATTATGAGACAAGTGTTGTCCTTGATGGAAAATCGCACAGATGACAGATCATAGTGCAGCAGGTTAGTAGCAAGGAATTGATGATCAGACTACAAGAATGTTTGAAAGAGTGAATTATCCTTTATAGATTTGTACGCAGTTTCAGTGAAGCGAAGGAGCATATACATGCAGGTTCTGTGAATGAAAATAGCCTATACACAGGTTGGCCCAAACAAAGCCACGTATACACGCAGGTTAGACATTACCAAGTCGCGTATGCGTATGCACGCACATTCATGCACAGAAAGGTGCGTACATGTGGGAGAACTTATTTTTGGTCTGTGGTATTTAGTCCTTGGTACTTGAACCTATGGTTTTGGACCATGGTATCTCGTCAGAAGTGATGATCTCTAGTATTGGGTCCATGGTATTGATTTGTTATGGTTTTGGACCGTGGTATTGTGAAAGGCCTAAGACTATAAAAGGAGAAGAAGATCATTATGCAAGTATATAGAGAAAAATCTTGAATATCTGATGAAGTGTGAGATCCAGTATGTAGACAATGGGTTCATGATGCATTTCTTGATCTGAGCTAAGGAGGAATCTCACTGGTTGATGGAGAACAAGATCTAAGGATAGATCGGGATCAAATGGTTTGGAATGAATCATCTTTATATGGTTTGATTATGGATAGACTAGATCTGAATTATTGATGCATGTTTTATTGTACGCATGTTATGATCTAGGTATGACTGATGTCTGAAACAGCCGCAAAGTCATGATTGAGTATGTATAGATCTGTACGCGGGTTGGCTTGGGCGAAAGCGCATATATACACAGGTTTGATTCATCATAGTAGCGTATACATAATGAAGTATGATGTTTGAAGTTGCAGTTGGGTTTGATTGTTATTGCAGAGTTCTGTAGTCTGCTCTGTGTTCTAGTGACTGTGTTGTTGTCAGGGTTTCAGTGTTTCAGTGATTCAGAAATTGATGATGCTAGTATTGATTGTTTTGTGCTTCAATGATATTGAAGGGTCCAGTATGAAAATTGGATGAAACGTGGCCTTCAGATTATAGTGTTATGCTTCAGGAGTATCCAGTCTGAAAATGTATGAAACGTGGTACCTGGAGGAAGAAAGAGAAAGTTGTTGCCTTCTGTAGATCGGAACCTACGTACTAGTACATCAACTAGTACAAGAGCTAAGGGGGTGGTAGCTCCCTTCCAGTAGCAGCTGAAGAACGAGTAAAGGTTGGAGCATTTCAGTAGGCCAGCACCTATGTACTAGTAAGTGGATCGGTTAGTACAAGAGCTAAGTGGGTTGTAGCTCCCTTCCAGGAGAGTCTGGAGAACGAGAGAAGGTTGTAGCCTTCTGCAGGTAGAATCCTGCGTACTGGTATAAGACTGCACTAGTACAAAACTATTGTAAAAGAAGTTTCTTATTAAAAGAAGATAGAGACGACATGCAACAGGTGGTTTTCACCCACATTGGGTTTCCACCTTATATCATGGTGTTCATGTGTGCTTCTTGTGTGTGATGATCTGTTATGTTTTACTGCACTTGCTTACTGTACATATGGTTAAAGAAGTTTTGATGCACTAACTAAAGATCAACATCTAATGGATTAATTGAATCATAATTATTCAGGATATACGCTAGTTGCATTAGACACAGTTGTGTATACACGCGGGTTCCCTTAATTGAAGTAGCGTATATGTATCTAAGTATGGAAATGAAAAAGTTTTATTGATTTGATAATGTTGATTCACCCCCACCCCCCGCCCCTCTCAGTATTATTTCCAACAATTGGTATCAGAGCAGGTCCTTTGGTAGAAGCTTGATTGCTTTAAGGAGATCCGTGGAACAATGGGAAAGAAGCTTAAGAAGAAGACATCTCAGAAGAACTATGACAGTGGAAGTATCGATTGGGGAATATGCAGAAGAATCACTTCAGATTCAGAATCACTTCAGAATGAAGATGAACAAGAACTGTCAGGTATGAATTTGTCATCCTCAGGTGATCTTGTTATCTATCCATTTGAAGATGATGAAAGTGATAGTGAAACAACTGAATGTGCTCTTATGGGTGAGCAAGAAAGATATCAAATAGAGGCAGAATTTAAAAGGCTTACAGACAAAATTAGAGATCAACAAGATCTAT
>APFE031193697.1:1178-16203 GCA_000404065.3 Pinus taeda | reverse complement strand
AGGTTGCCCCCTCGAAGAGGCTGAATTCTAAGTCGTTGATCTATCTTTTCTATCTTTTCTTGAGCTGGTTTCATAACAGTTGCACTCCCTCAGAAGACACTCTACCTCTTACAGGATGGAGTCACCAAAGAACTTCGGGCCAGGGAGAGTCACACTCTACAGATCATGTGTGAGAACTGAATCAACATTGAACAGTTTGGCCTACAGTGCAATGAGGCAGTCGAGCAGAATCAACATATTATATAGGTGATAGATTAATCCTACTAGATGGGCTAGGAGTTGGAAATTCAGGAAAAAGAACTAGTGGAGGTGTGTGTCCGCAAATTGGCCACAAGGGTGCGTGACACTAGAGAAGATCTGGCCAGGGTTTAGCTGCAGATGAACATGCAGACTGCAGAACTATAGTTGAAGGCTCAGACTTCAATCCCACTGAAGGTTAAGCAACAACATACAACTGCGGTTACAACAGTGATCACGACATTTAATAGTATAATGACGGACTACATGAAACTTTTTGAATAGTTATTTGCGGTCCTAGCCACCCTGCAGGAGGACCTGAATGTGGAGCACCTAGAGACAGAGGCACGCAAGCTACAACAGAAATATGATGAGGTAAAAGGGATTACGCAAACAGTTTTCCTTACACAAAGGCTTGCATTGATGCAGTAGGAAAAGGTGCTTAAGGAATAGGTGGATGCCGCTCGGCACAAAGAAGCAGTCTTAAAAGTGCGCCTATAGCCATGGATCGATGAGGCGTTTATAATTACAGCCTCCATTGAAGCATAGCTCGTGCAACTGCAACACACTTAGGAGAGGATGCAAGGCAGCAGTTCAACAACAACGGTCACTAAACAACGCTTGGAGGAAGTCCAGTAGGTAGCTTCTTAGTGCGCTGTCGAAGTTGCAGCGATTCAAACAAAGTTGGGAGGTCTTCACGCTAAGATCTTTGCACTTACAGAGTGACCTGAGGGTAAGTCACGATGCTTGTATTGGGGACCTGTTAGGTGCGGGATCCCCTAAGGGAAGTTTTGGGGCTTAGAGCCCAGATTTTCATCCAATTTTGTAATAACAATGTAAAAAAATCCACATTTTGTGGGTGCAAAGCATGTAGTTGTTAAAGAGTCATAGGGTTGTATGCCCTTATTTTGATAATTTAATGTCAGTTGTAAAAGATCTATTCATGGTCCGTGGATGATGGGATTGTATAAATAGAGTGAAGCTGTAAGTAGTCAAAGGCATCTAAGGAAGAATCAATGAAGATATGATGTATGTGAGATAGCTCTGAAGTGTAAGTCTAAGTTTTGGGTCATAACATAGGTAGAGGCTCTGAAGCTAAGCGCACAGAGGCCTAGTAGTCTGTAGTTGAGTGTGCGGACCCCTATCTATTATATTGGGTATGAATTTCGCTCCTAATGATTATATGATGCGAAAATGTGGATAAATATATTGGTTAAGTCAGTGCAAGTAAGAACATCTATTTACATGAAGCTAACTAATATTTTCTAATAAGATAAGTAAGATAATTAACCTAGGTTGGGAAATAGTGCACTTTGCTACCTTAGTAGTGCGAAAGGACTTCAGTCCCTGGGTAGGGCTACGCGGAAGCTGAGTTCAACATCTTGTGAAGGTACTAAAGGGTAGAATAGAGTGTGAAGGAACCTGCATGGAGGAAGGTATAGTTGGAATAAACTAACATCACAACCATTTCAAGGGTGCATAAACTTGGTTCCAACATCCCCCCATATTGCTTCAGGTGAGACTTTAGTCCGCGCTCCACAGGCTAATGCTGAAAGGGCTAGTAGTGTAGGGATGTTTTTGGATAACTAATGCTAAACTTGGGTCAGGCCCCCACAAGCCAACACTATGACTATGTGTGTCAGTGCGACAGATGTTTACATAACAGACACAACAAGTACACACGAAGCAAGGACCTTGATTATTACCAGAACATGGTCACAAGCATGACATTGACATCAACATGCAAAATCTTGCGTGAAATGATCAAGCAAGCTTGGTGTGAAGACTCACACGAGCTTATGAAGTGAACTTGAATGTGTGCAATCATCAAGTGAAACTCTCAAGGGAGGCTTCAAAATTGGGTGCAGGCTAGAACTACGGAGGGTCATTGTAGCCGCTACAACACTAACATAGATTATCCTATGATGTCTATGTTAGCTTTATTCAGTTGCTTAGAAGTGAGAGTTCTCCCTCATGAGTGGTGCAAAGTAAAAATAGATCTAGTGTAGCATAATAGTTAACACTCTAGCACCATAGTCCACTTCGATTTCAGTGCATGTAATAGTGTTGGAATGAATTCACAATATTATAATAAGCTTGTATGTAAGAACAATAGTAGTGTGCTTTGAATTATATATGAAAAGTAACTTCAAAAATTTATTAACTCTGTTTCACAGTGATAACTAGAGGCACATTATTTTGAATTAGAAAAGAAGAGTGTAAAAATCACATAGATCAAAATAATTCCTTGAGAATCACGTGTAGATTTATTAGATGTATTACATTCATGAAGAGGAAGGAGCGAAGTATGAAATATTTTTATAGCATCTATAAAAGTACTTTATTCCTGAGTTCGGATAGAGATGACTACCGATACTTCAAATATGTAGTGATTAGAAACTGTGTCTTATTATGCTGCATGCCTTATGTAATGGAACTAAGAAAAACTAGGGATATATGATGTAAACATTTATCAACCTATGATCAGTCAGGCAATAGATTTATAAGAGAAGTAATTATATTTTTGGTTTTGATATAGTCACAAACATTTTTATCTAGAGACTTAAATAGTATTTTACTGAAAATGTATTGTAATTTACAGGTTGGAAACTATTGAACAAAGTGGTGATATTATTTTGGGGCCTACCTTCTCTCCAATTTTTCCAAGGTTAATGATTTCAAATGTATATAATCTAAAATGAATATGAAAGAAATGTGATTGAAATTTAGAATCGGATCTCTATTTTTCTTCTCTAGTTAACTATTGTGTTGTTTCACAACACTAGAATTTCTAGCATTTGTATCTTGAAGATATTGTCTATCTTCTGAGTCTCATAGATTATAGTTGCATATTTTTATCGGTTTCTATCTTTTCTCTCAATTAAACAGTTAAGCATATGTCATTCCTTAATCCTGTGTTATGTTTTACAGAATTTGCATCAACCATGGACATTTTCAGGCTTTTGCAGATAAACATTTTAATGGATATGGTCATTAGTAGTGGGTCCATCCAATTGGAATAAATAAATTGATTTTATTGACTTTGGATCACCAGATAAGGTTGTTTGTGAGATTGCATGATATACCAATTTTTTTTCTCACTCATAGAGCATATATACTAAAGCTTAGATACAACTACCTTTCTTTATGGGGGCCTTCTTCTAATAACTAATCCTATTCATATAATGTTTTATTCTTGGTCCAATAAATATATACCATCTCTACATGATTCAAATTCTAATGGACCTTATGATGGATAGGACATGGGATTTCTATTTAAGACAGTTCTCTTAGTTTGGTGTTTATGTAATCACGTAGGTTTTTGAAGACATGAAGCATGTTTGTTATGAGAAGAGTCAAGCTAATAATGATCATAAAAGCACAACCACAGATAATATTGTAAATGATTCAAACCATCTCGTGTCATGGTTGAAAATGAAGGTTTGTGGATTTATAAAATTGTGTGGTAGATTAAGTATTTTCACTACTCGAAATTTATAGCTATTGTTGGTCACATCAAAATAAACATACTGGCATATTTTGGGCAAGTTATAATTGATTCATTAATGTATTATATATTCAGGAAGAAAGAAAAATCAACTTGTTCCTGCCTAGTGTATCTTCAAGGTTAGTAAATATTCCCTAAACAAACTTATGCAGGTAATTCCATTAGAATATTTCTACCAACAATTTTTTTTGTTTCTTTTGTTTGTTGGGTTTGATATTTGATCCATTGTTCAATGCCCTACTTGAAATACATAGACATTCCAAATAAAGAAGTTTTACCACAAGGTGAAGACAAACATTTTGCGTAATATTATCACTGAGCTTCTTCTATGCCTCTTATATAGCCTACAAAATACATTTAATTATCATTAAACACATATAAAACATGCCAGATTTCCTACACAATTAGAAGATTCTAGAGAGCTGGAAACATAAATTAAATTGGTGTGGAATCATGCCTGCATTAGGTTGCAGGTTGTCATGTATTGTGGCCCACAACCTAGTAAGGTACGTTATGTCATTGTTTAATCTTGTAGTAACTGCAGGAGTCTAGTGACACAGGAAGTAAGTGAGCACTTTTTTTAGGCCTAGATCGATTTTACCCCTACATGCATCATTCTACCATGTATTTACCTTAGATCATCATATAATATTAATAATGTCTGAAAATTTGTATTGGATTCTCATTGTATTTGTGATTGGAAAGAGGGTGCTTTCACTAAAACATTAGCTTACTCAAGTTATGTGTCTGGTTACTATTAGGAATATTGTATAAATGTGAATGGAAGGAAGGACCTACTCTTTTGCCTAATATCTCTCCTGAGGAGAAACATGACTCACAATTAGAGATGGAAATTTATATCTTATGAATAAGACATGATAATCACTCTAGTCCACCTTATCAGGCTACACTTAAGAAAGTTGTGAACCATGTATTGGCATTGATCATTCTATTGATTATTTCGTACACAAATTCATTATTTAATATTGGGAAGCAATAGACAAGATTAACTCACCCCCAGTGGAAAACTACATCTACAACATTTCTACTTCAGTGAATGTAGAAATTTTCATGGTAGAAAATTATGTTTTATATTCCCTTCTTTAATAGGTCTTGAAATTATCCCTTTTGTACTTAGTTTTTCCATCTTTGTTTTGTTTCAACTCATTGGGCTCTAATCTTCCATGTTATTTAGTATCATTGAAGAAATATGTTTTTTTAACATTGCAGGTAATGGTCCCTTTCAACTTCCAAACATAAATTGATGAGCTCATAGCTTTAGTGAACTCGAGAGTGATCTCCCTGAGCTGAATAGATGACGAAGTTAGGAGGATTATAAGAGTCAATGGAGGAATTGACATGGTAGAATATTCTATTTTATATTCTCTTCTTTCATAAGTCTTTAAATTCTCCCTTTTGTGCTATGTTTTTCCATCTTTGTTTTGTTTCAACTCATTAGGCTCTAATCTTCTATGTTATTTAGTATTGCTGAAGAAATATGTTGTTTTAACATTGCAGGCGATGGTCAGTTTTAACTTCCAAACTTAAATTGATGACCTCACAACTCTAGGGAAGTTGAGTATGATCTCCATGACTCAAATAGACAATGCAGTTAGGAGGATTCTAAGAGTCAATGTCATTACTAGTTTGTTTGAGGACCCCAAACCAGATCGCTCCTTATTGGGCATGGTTGGAAATATTGTAAGTATATCATTTTCGTATTTCCATATTTTTATTTTCCCACTTTCTAACGTTACAATTGCATGAATTCATTCCTGTAAAAAGTACAAGAAGTTTTGACTGTCTCCTGATCCATATGATTCATAATTTTCATTGTGTTTCTTTACGATTCAGGCACATAGAGAGCTGGCTAGAGAAGTTTTATGAAAGTCTATTATTTTTTGGAAGAATGGGAAAATTCTCAGAAATCCATGATTGCCTCTTGAAAAGAATGTTCCAAAGGTAGTTGTAGCAAGTAGTCATGCAAACAATCTAGGGTAGTAGTGTGGAGGATGGATTATAAGCTGGGAAGGTGGTAGTAATGCAACAACTACAGGTAAAGTCAACAAATTTAAAATGGTTAGCTCCAACAAATAGTTATTTTCTAGAAGCACAAACCCCTCTAAATCAATGTCTAAAATGCGTCTCTTTGAGCTCCAATATTTCAGTTATCAGCTAGCCATTTGCACCAACATGTGAAGTTGAAATATATATAGTGGAACTTCATAATTTTAGATGCACATCAGATATTCATTTAGATGTGTCTATGTGAGGATGGGATCTATACTAAACGCACCAAATATGTATATTAAATATATATGTTGATAGATTTCCTCCAACCCCATATGGAATAGATAGATGTGCTTGTGGTGATCTGTAAATTCAACACACCCAATACTTACAACAATGGAATAACCTATTTTGAGTTTGGTTTGAGCTTCGATATTTGATCTATTAGGCTTCAACTAGCCATTTGCCTGAAATTTGAAGTTGCAATACATACACTCTAGAAGTTCACAATTTTAGGTGTACACATCAGATTCCTATTTAGATGTACATGTATTGGGATAGGATCTATCAATGCATCCAATGTTTCATGCCCACTCCCATAGGGGATACATATATAGGTTTGTATTGTGATATAGATTCAATACATTAGCATATCTCTATTATGGGATTTTGCTTCATATTAACAATCTCCCTTTCATTCTCTTTCCAATGTGTGTAGATAGGTTTGTGGTGTGATTTATATTCAATGCAGCTAATACTATCTCATGCCATTGGTATATCCTTATGTTTCGATTTTGTTTCATAATAATATTAAATACTTTCCTCTTCCAACATACATGGGTGGTTCATATCCCTCCCTATTGAGACTAGATAGGTCTTTGCTAGATTTATATTCAATGCACCTAATGCATTGTCTATAATATATATAAGTTGAAGTATCAATCCTGCGCTATAACACCAAATGTGTCTCTGTTGGATCTATATTCAATGCCTTCAATACATCACGTAGATATATATATGCTGAACCAGATACTTATGAGGTGTAGGCCAGTTGATTTGTGTGGGTTTTTGTCCCACTAGTTCTGAGGTTCAAATTTCACGGGGAGGGATTGAAGGCGGTAACAAACTGTAGGGGATAAAAATTGTCTCAAAGGGTGTCTAGGATTGACTAAGTCTCACAAAATCATTGTGACAACATCCTACAATTTTATAGATCATTCTTCCATCCAATATTAGGGCTATCCCTCACTTAGGCTCAATTTAGATTGAAAAAATTGTTAAAAAACATAATACTTTGTTGGATCTATATTCAATACATTTAATGCATTATGTAAATATTTATAAAGAATCACTCCCATCCCAACTATGGCTAGATGTATTTTGGCACCTAATATATTTTATAAATATTTTTGTTTGATGAATCAAACCTACCCACTCAGATTACATGGGTTTGTGAATGGTAGCAAAATCTAGTCCACTAATTTATCATTTAGGTTCAATATATATTTACACTAAGAATGGATGGAATTCGAGCGATCATATGTTCAAGGATCAACCCTACACCCACGAGGACTTGATGGGTTTGTGCTTGGATCTATATTCAATGGACCCAACACATTCCTCTGGATATAATTGTCGATTGATTACCACATCCCACCCACTAGGCTTACATGAATCTTGTGATTCTATATCCGATGAACCCAAACTATTTTTTTCATTCAATATAATTTTACCCTAAGTGTGAATGGAGTACATGAGCCCCCGTAATCGTCAAATATACTTTGCTGCTTCTCTCCCTACAACTATTGTCTTTCAAAATTTTAACTAAATAAAAATCATCTAATGCACAAATTCTATGTAATCAATAATGAGAAGCACTCCCAATTAGTTTTATAGACCCCACTTCTTGTAACATTCATGTAGCTTATTATTAATAATTACATTATATATATTCACAATATTTTACATTTTAGCATTCAAAGGAGTCTTTTAGAGGCAAATTTGTATGTTGTCACAATAGTTTTACATCATTCACTTGGTGACAAATTAATCTTTGGGTGTAATTGTAGATTTTAGATTTTATAATTATAGGTCATTTATAGGTTCTAAATCCCTTGAAATTTTTTCTTTTAATTGAGTATTCAACTAGACATATTGAGTATCTTATACGTAACTATTTTTAACTCCACCCACTTTTCATAGCTTCCATAACCATTAGGTAGGGACCTCCCACTTCAATGATATTTTTCTTCTTTAGTAAAGGATTCTACAAGAGTTTACAAAGCTTTATAATTTATTTAAATTTGTATAATTTACATTTATGAAGTTTCAAGGTCTAATTTCTTAAAGTCTAATTCTTTAAAGGGTGCTAGCTCAATGGAAGAGTGCCTTCTTAACAAGTAGGAGGTTCGTGGTTCAATTCCATCATGCCATGATATTCATATGGAATGATGACGATTAGTTTTTGGTGATGGAGACTCTTTTGACTATCACCAATGAGCTTATGGTGACATTTTCTGACCTCATGAAAATATGAAATGGTGACAGCCAATGAACATTACCATGTATATGCATCAATAGTGACAGTCATAAAAGGTACATCACAATAAATCCTTGTTGTTGATATGAAATGGTGAAAATCACTATTCGTCATTATAATCATTATTTGTGATGGATCTTCAATTTCACCACAACACTTATACTTTTGGCGACGCCACCTTTAGTGAGATTTAGTTTTTTCGTGACAGAGGCTAAGGTCCATCACCATTGCTCATATGAAAATGGTGATGGTCACTATCCATCATTATAAATCATTATTAGTGATGGACATTGAATGTCACCACAACACCTATCCTTTTGGAGATGCCACCTTTGGTGACATTCAGTTTTCAATGACGAAGGTTCTTTTGATCGTCACAAATGAGCTTATGGTGACATTTTTCGACCCTCACAAATGTCCTTTTTACTTGTAGTTGAATTCAAAAGTTCAGTATCGGTATCATAACAGAGAGGTAACTTTAAATATGAAAGAAAGGTTGTGGAAGGAGTCGCTAAAGTGTAATGGGTTGCTCTGGGTTGGTATAAACAAAAACCACACAAGAATAATTAGATAAATCATTATTTATTTGATTTTATCTAGGAATAAATGAATACATGATATATGACACATGATACATTCTTGGAGAATAATGTGTATGGGATTCATTGTATTATTTTCTGGCCCATTTATTCCAGAATATCATGTATCATATATCATGTACTTTAAATAATGGTTTATCTAATTATTCTCATAGGGTTTTTTGTTTTAATAAAGTATTCCAAGTAGTTAGATATGAATTATTCCTAAGGGATATATGATATTTATTTAAATATTCCTAAGGGATTTAGTCAAATGTGGCAAGGAATAATTATTAAATAATCATTCCTAGAGAAAATTAAATAAATAGTTATTTCCTTTTCCCTTTCCAATAAATATAATAAAGTATTCTAAGTAGTTAGATCTAAATTTGTTTAATAATATTTTAATATTTTCCATTTTTGAGACTAACTCCATACTTTTCTATATAATGGAGGGTTTTACTTTCATTATTCACCATGATCATAGTCATCATCAACATTATCATCATTTTTCTTGGGCTCCCATGTTGTGTTCTTCACTTTTGTTTGGGTTTCTCACATTCAAAGAGAAGATCAGTTTTTTGAAGCGCCAAGGATATAAAAGGACCCATCCCACTGAGGGGAACTTAAACGCCAATCTATAGATCTCCTTCACTAGGTTTTATCAATAAAATGTTTATTAATTTAAAATAATATTTCCAATTGGGTTATTATATTGGATTCTTTATATTTTAGGTTATATCTTCTTTTACTGCAAGTTTTATATTTGTGTTTCATATCTATGATGACATTAGCTATCAACTTGTTGCTAGGGTCACCCATCACCTAGTGACTTAAGTGAAGTTTTTTTGGTACACCTTCGAAGACTTTTCACACTAACAAAAACTGTGACCCAAAAAAGGTGTACCAAAAATACTTCACTGAAGTCTCTAGGTTAGAAGTGACCCCAAAAACAAGTTGATAGTTGTTGTCATCTTAAATCTAAAACAGAAATAGAAAACCTCTAGTAAAAGAAGATATAACCTAAAACAAAAATCAATAATATAAAGAATCCAATATAATAACCTAATTGGAAATACTCTTTTAAATGAATAAATCTTTTATTGGTAACTCCTGCTGAAGGAGATCTACAAATTGGTTTGTAAGTCCCTGTCCATGGGATGGGTCTTTTGTTATCCTTGACGCTTCAGAAAATTTATCTTCTCTCTCAATGTGAAAAACCCAAATAAGAGTGAAAAGCTCAAAATGTGAGCTCAAGAAAAATGACGATAATTTTGACGATGATTATGATCATGGTAAAGAATGAATGAAAACCCCTCCTTTATATAACAAAGTATGGAGTTAATCTCGAAAATGGAGAATAATAAAATATTATTGACCAAGTTCATATGTAACTACTTGCAATACTTTATTATATTACTGAAGAGGGAAAATGAATTTAAAATTGTTAAATACCTTTATTTAGAAATTAATTAGCAAATAAAATGTTTTATTAATTCTTTCATGAGAAACAAGAAAAGTTTGAAATCCAAAATAATTATTAAATAGTGATTTAATGGTTATTCTAATAACATAAATAAGGAAATTCAAATAAATAATGATTTATTTAAATAGTCCTAATAGATTTAGTCAAATGTGCCAAGGAATAATTATTAAATAATGATTTCCTTTTCTCCATTTTTCGAGATTAACTCCATACTTTGGTATATAAATGAGGGATTTTCATTCATTCTTCACCATGATCATAATCGTCATCATTTGTGAGCTCCAATTTTTTTCTAGGTGCATTATGTATATGGGATCCATTATATTATTTTCTAGCCCATTGATGTGAGCGTATCATGTATCATATATCATGGGAAGATGAATTTGGTTAATAATATTTTTTTATTTTCCATTTCTTGAGAATAAATCCATACTTTCTATATAAAGTAGGGTTTTTCATTCATTCTTCACCATGATCATAATCATTGTGAACATTGTCATCATTTTTTAGCTCCCATTTTTTTCTAGGCGCACTATGTATATGGGGCCCACTGTATTATTTTATGACCCATTGATGCTAATGTATAATGTATATTATATATCATGGGGAGTTCAGAAATGATGATAATGTTGACGATGATTATGATCATGGTGCAGAATGAATGAAAAACCCTCCTTTATATCAAAGTATGGAGTTAATGTCGAAATTGTAGAATGATAAAATATTATTAACTAAATTCTAATCTAGCTACTTGGAATACTTTATTAAATAAAAAGACCCCATGAGTGTAATTAGATAAATCATTATTTATTTATTTTCTCTAGGAATGATTATTTAAAAATTATTCCATGTCACATTTCACTGAATCCCTTGGGAATATTTAAATAAATCATTATTTATTTGAATTTCCTTATTTTCGTTATTAGAATAATTATTAAATCACTATTTAATAATTATTTTCGTTTCGAACCTTTCTTCTATCTCGTGAAATAATTAATTGTATTAAATCACAAAATAACATAATGGATCCCATATACATAATGCGTCTAGCTCAAAATGGGAGCTCAAAAATGATGATATTGTTCACAATGACTATGATCACGGTGAAGAATGAATGAAACACCCTCCTTTATATAGAAAACTATGGAGTTAATCTTGAAAAATGGAGAATAATAAAATATTATTATCAAAATTCAAATCTAACTACTTGGAATACTTTATTATATTTATTGGAGAGGGAAAATGAACTTTTGTTTGGGTTCTTCACATTGAGAGAGGACCAATTTTCTAAAGTGTCGAGGATATCAAAGGACCCATCCCATAGAGGAGGACTTATAAACTAATTTGTAGATCTCCCTCAGCAGGTGTTATCAATAAAATATTTATTCATTTAAAATAGTCTTTCCAATTGGGTTAGTATACTAGACTCTTTATATTGCTACTTCCTGTTTTAGGTTATATCTTCTTTTACAGTAGGATTTCTATTTGTGTTTCAGATCGAAGAAAACAATATATATCAACTTGTTTTTAGGGTCACTAGTCCCTAATTGAGTCTTCGGTTGTTAGTGCAAACATTCTTGAAAGGTGTGCCAAAAATACTTCATTTAAGTCACTAGATGAAAAGTGACCCTAAAAACAAGTTGACAGCTAATGTCATCTTAGATCTGAAACACAAATAGAAAACTTGCAGTAAACAAAGATATAACCTAAAACATATAGCGTAAATATAAATAATCTTGTATAATAATGCAATTGGAAAGACTATTGTAAATGAATAAATATTTTATTGATAACACCTAATGAAGGAGATATACATATTGGTCTGTAAGTCCCCCTCCATGGGATGGGTCCTTTGACATACTTGATGCTTCAGAAAATTGATCCTCCCTCAATGTGAAAAACCCAAACAAAAGTTCATTTTCCCTTTCCAATAAATATAATAAAGTACTCCAAGTAGTTAGATTTGACTTTTGTTAATAATATTTTATTATTCTCCATTTTTCGAGATTAAGTCCATACTTTGCTATATAAAGGAGGTTTTTCATTCATTCTTCACCATGATCATAATCAACATGAACATTATTATCATTTTTGAGGTCCCATTTTGAGCTAGGCACATTATGTATATGGGATCCATTATATTATTTTTTGATTTAATACAATTAATTATTTCACGAGAAAGAAGAAAGGTTTGAAATCAAAATAATTATTAAATAGTGATTTAATAATTATATTCTAATAATAGAAATAAGGAAATTCAAATAAATAATGATTTATTGAAGTATTCCAAAGGGATTTAGTCAAATGTGACAAGGATTAATTTTTAAATAATCATTCCTAGAGAAAATTAAATAAATAATGATTTATCTTATTATTCTCATGGGTTTTTCTTATTTAATTCATAAAATAATTTAATAAAAGTGGTTTACTAAATTATTTTCTACAGTGAAAGTGGTTTTACTATCGTAAAATTAAAACTACATGGTGTATTTCGACCCACCTAGTTATAAATGGCTAGGTGATCATTTTTAGGTGATAACAAAGAGGAATCATGACATAATGGAAAATTTCATATATATGGAATTTGAAATTACTTTCCCATAGGATTGGGCATAATTTTGAATGGGGAGTTTTTTGATGACCTGATAATTCCATTTCCTCAGGGGAAACAGGACCTAAGTAATGATAATATCATAAAGGAATGAAGACATACAAAAAATCTCTTTGTAGATTAGAGGAGATAAAAATGATAATTTCAAATCTTATGTGATGATTTGAGACAAAATATCAACCCAATTAAGATGCTTTGAGTCATTATGGGTACTATGTGTTATGGGAATCCATTGAATTTTGCAATGTTCGGGATCCTTTTCTCTATACAATCGGGATAGCAATTTGATGATGAATTTGAAGGGTTTATTAAAAATAAAAATTGGATATTATTTAGAATATTTGAACTTAAACCCTTCTTCTTATTCTCATAACCAATCCTCAATCACTTTGTCATAATTCTCCCCACATGGTTTGAAATAGTGTTTTGGAAATTATTGAGGAATTTAGTGGTGATAAGCACTTCAAGGGGACTAAGCTTATAATTGGCTGAAAGGACCTCTAGTTTCCAAGAGGTTATAACATTATCGTTATGATCTCACATAGTGCATTTTGGGATATTCGCATCTGCCAAAATCCAAGATACCATATCATAATAACGAGATATTTTATCCCTAGTAGCTACATAGTGCAATTATGTTTTCCCTATTCCTTCTAAGAGATTATTTTTCAACTGAGAATCTCTTATAGATTTCAACCACTCTCGTTTATCAAAGAAATGAAAAAATCTCTTCCCATCTCATTGTACCTTGTTTTTGGGTTTTGACAGTGGAGTAAGAAACCAAAGATGGGTTGAGGTTATATTCCTTAGGTTTTGGATTGTCTACCTATTTCAATTTCCCTTTTATATGCTCTATTGCCTATATTTTTGTAGTCAACTTTCCCTTTCCCATTTTATGGCTTATGAACAAAACATAAAAAGTGAGTTTTCTTCTGTAAAAGTTCTTAAATAAACATTAAAACTCCTTTAAGAACATAATTTTACCTTAATACAACTGCTGAAATTTAGTTTTTTTCTTGCAACAATTCAAATTTCTCTGAAGCAAGCACAATCATTTCAAACAACATGCAAGCTGGAAATGCAGTGGGAAGTTATGAATGTTGGTAAAAAAATTGAAGAATGGATGAGTTAATTCATATGCCTTGAATATCAAATTCTCGTAATGTCATCCAAATATTATTTTCCAAAAAAAGAAGCAATACACATGTTCTCATTTGTAACGAGCAAGTTAACTCATCCATGAGAGAAAAGTCTTATAACGCTCCTGAGTCAAGTTCTAATTCTAAGGAATCAACCACCTTTGTTGCATCTAGTGGGCCTCTCACACCAGATAAGCCTTTAAAGACAATATTTCATGCACGTAAGGGTATTCTCCTTAATTCGAGACACAATCCTAATGTGTGTGATGCAAAACATTACAATATTGTTGAGGATTTAGCCCAAGCACCTTTTACCATTTTTCCTCTAAAGGTTTCACTGAGCTATCCTACACAACACAAATCCATGTTCACCCTTATCAGAGGGGTAGATCCTGATAAAGTGTGATATTGATACCCCTCCTTTCACACTCTCTCATCGGATCACCTTTAATATCATGGTGCGCATCGTTAATTGAGATATATACCATGCTATTGTGGATGAAGAGTATTCTAGTTGTGTTTGCTGAAAATAATACTGAGAGGGGGGTGAATCAGTATTATCTAGTTCTTTTACCAAATCTTCCTTATTTACACTTTGAATTATTTTTGCATATCAGTACCATAAAATAATGAGCATGAACAAGAAAAACAGACAGTCACATCAAAGAACACCAGATATAAGGTGGAAACCCAATGTGGGTGAAAACCACCTGCTGCAATATGTCTCTATCTTCTTTCAAATTAGAGACTCCTTTTACAATGGTCTTGTACTGGTGCAGTCCTTTACCAGTATGCAGGCTGCAACCTGCAGAGAGCTACAACTCTCTCTCGTTTTCCAGTCTCTCCTGGAAGGGAGCTACAACCCCCTACTTCTTTTCAAGGACACTTTTCATAAATTTTCAAACTGGATCCATATA
>APFE031193696.1:146685-171433 GCA_000404065.3 Pinus taeda | reverse complement strand
AAACTACCTTGAGTCTCCTCCTCCAGCATGAGGGGAGCTTGAAAACCTATCATTAACTTCCTTATCCATTTTTAAACTAACTTATTAAATACAGAGGTATTGTGCTTTAAATACATAGAGTCCTATTCCTATTCGAACTCTACTTCCATCTCCTCGTATGCATGATTTTCTCCTGGTCTTTGACACCTGTGATTTTCCTATAGTGGCTGAAATGTATTTGAAGAAACATTCACTGAACTGGTTGCCTTGGATTCCAACTGTGCTGCTGACTCAACCTTTGATGAAGATATATCCTCTGTTTTCACGGTCCCTGCTTTAATCCATGTTTATTTTCCAACAAAACGTGCTTGAAGCTATACAATGACCTTAATGACCATGCATAACACCATATGGCTGATAATCTGGACGCTTTGTGGACACTGCCAGGTGTTCAACCCAAAATTCTGGTAACCCTACCAGAAACCCTAATTTTTCAGTCATAAAGACACTTTATGAAGACTTTAGTAAAAACAAAAAAGTTTCACCTTTATGCTACAAGGTTTACATCTGTCATTCTTTGAATGGCTTTGGCAACCATTTATGATTTCCTTCCTATCCTTAAAGCCTTTCTTCACAAAATTTGATGACCTCAGCATCACTTTTGAATTTTCTTTTAAAAACAGTCACCTACAACAGTTTCGTAGCGCGCTACAAAACTGCTGTTCTTTGCAAAATCACAGTCTTCAATGAATTTCTTCAATTACTTCGTGACTGTTACAACTTCACCCTTGGTTCCAAAATTACTAATTTGTCTTCCTTTTATACATGCCTCAAAAATTAATTAACTTAAGAAAAATAAACAAAACTTGGAGCAACATCTGACCTTAAACATTTTCAATTTATTTAGCAGCTAACTTGCCTAACTGAGCCTTTAGTTTTGCAAGTTCATTCTCCATAGCTGCAATCTCTGATACTGTTTTTTCTAAATCGGCCATTTCTTTATCAGCTGCTTCCCATTTCTCCTTTGTAGATGAGGTTTTAACTTTCTTGACAATGGGAGCTTTTTCCTCCATATCTTTCTTTTTTCTCTCCTTTGCTTTTTCTGCTTGAGCTATCTGCTTTCCCATTTGTTTGGCCTGTCTTCTGGTATAAATTGTTCTTTTGGTTTGCTCTACTTTCTCTGCCTTAGGCAATTGTCTGGTTTCTTTTGTTGTTGTTACCTTGGCAGTTACCTCATCTTTATGGACTTGCTTTGCTGCTTGGATTTGTCTCCTGGTAATTGGTCTTCAGGGTTTGACCATGAATTCCTTACCAGCCTCCTCAAACCTTAGCCTTTTAGAGGCTTTTGATTTTTTGGAGCTATCCGGGGATGACTGGGTTAGATCAATAGGCACAGGCTCTACCTGCACTGATGTGGTTTGTTCAAAGTCAATTGCCTCCAACAAATCCTTTAGACTAGCCTTTGACATAGGGCTGTCTTCTACTGCTACTGATTTTCCCTTTTCTCTGCTTAGCTGGCTTCTAGTTCTGATCCTTGTTACTTGTGCAACTCCACTTGGCTTTGATGCAACTTTCTGATGTTTGATCTTCTCCTTGGATGGTTTGGGTGTCTCTTTTATGACCACAGGCTTTTCTGATTTCCTTGGCTTATCTTTGGGTTTCTTTCGGTCTTTAACCTCCTTATTAAGTTCAGCCAATGTAGGCTCTTGAATCTTTCTTTCTTTTTCCCTGTCTGGCAATGGGGTAAGACCTGTTTTGCTTTGGAAACCTGACATGAAAATGAAAGAGTCCCAATCCCTTTCGATTTTTTGTAAGCTATCTAACACCAGTAACTTAATTAAACCATGGTGGAAAAGTGAAGTTTCATAATTATCCTTTTTGAATTGAACTTTGTCGCACATTTTACCAAGACTCCTGAATAAATAAAAAGGGATGTCTATTGATGCCTTCCCTGTGAAATGTAGCAAGAGTTTGAAGTGATATGAGTAAACTTTGGTGTACCTTCCCTCGCATGTGAGGTATTTCTGGATGGCTGTGAGGAGCAGAGCATAATGCTCTTTAATATAATACCTTGGCACCGCCTTAGCGAGGTCCTCGTTTGCATATTGATCCTTCAGAAACTCCTTACATGGAGTCATGTCAAACTTAAAATTCTTGAACCATTCCTGTCCACTTCTTGGAATTTCGGTGACAGCAGAAATAGCTTGTGGGGACACAGGGAACTCTAGTAATGCAACCTTAGAATTCAAACCACTGAAATTTAGTGCAAAGGCTTTAGTTACCTCTGTGTGTCTGCCCTTCAATTTTTTACAGAACCTCCAGCAACCAGCCTGTTTGAAAGCTCGTGCAACACCTTCATCTTTGAGCGTGAGATCAAGTCCTTCTGGTTCGGTTCTCAGACATCTCCCGGATCTATGCTCTCTTTTCTCCATCTTGCTCAGAAAATTCTTTCACAGAGAACTTAATCAGCACATCCAATTTACACAACAGCTTCGGCTTTGGAATGCAGGCTCGCTTGCAGTAGTCTCTTTTTAAATGAGAATTCGGGCTTCCTTGTGTTTTTTCAAATGCTCATCATAGAACAGGCACGTTAATGCATCATTGAATAAACATTATGACACTACCATACCTCATAAGATTTCTTAAATAATTGTCATGTGTGTGATCCTATATCTGATGGTGGAATGAATCCTATCATGACCTGGAGAGGACGTCGACTGACACATATGAACGGTTCTAATGACTCACCTCCCGAGATTTGACATTTCAAGGAAATATGCTGCTAAAAACCCCGAATCCCCGATTTCGTAGCGCAAGCAATTATGAAATGACACACCGCGCTACAAAATGGCTGCTCAATGATATGCTGCGGAAAGGTGAAAAATGATTGCGCAGTTAAACTAGCCAATCATATCGCGCTGCGAAACTGTGCAAAATCAGAATGATGCAATCAAGACAAGACATGCTTTAACTATCATGAGAGAGGGTATCTAACGGTTTTTTACAAGGACTCACATCAATACCTTTGGAAAAACTAATTTTAAAGTGACACACCTAAAAACCTATTGACTTAAACCAAATTTTTTTTATATGAATCTTTGGACATAGGTGAACTGTGGTTTTAAGTGATAACAGAGTGAAAGATCACATCGAGCATCAACAACAAGTTCTCGAACGTTTAAAGGATAATGCCACTTTGGTATAGAATCAAATGAAACAACAATTATATCAACATCGCAGTGAAAAAAGTTTTCATGTAGGTGATTGGGTATTTTTACGGCTACATCTCAAGCAAGCTATTTATGAGAAGTAAATGTTGGCAATACTACATGCACTTAAGGAATGGTGACCTTATGCAATGGGAAGACACTTCAAGGTAAAAATGGATCATGATAGTCTTAAATACCTTTTATAACAAATATTATCTTTAGAAGAACAGAAAAAATGGGTGACAAATATGTTGGGTTATAAATTTGACATCATCTACAAAAAAGGGAAGAAAAATTCTGTTGCAAAAAGGATGAGGATGTGGAAGCATTGTTTTGTGCTATTTCTATTATCCAGCTAGATTGGATAAATGAAGCAAGGGATGAATGGAAGAAGGACGAAGAAGTGTGGCCGCTCATTCAAAAGTTGCAGAATGTCCCAATTCAAACAATATTGCTAGAACTTAAAGAGGAAGGAAAAATCATATTGGAACTTGGAGTAGTCGCCAAAACAAGAACCCAATAGCTATGAAATTGATCAATTTCAGAGTATTTCGTCAATTGGAAGAGCTTACCCACTGAAATTCCACATCGAAGGACAAGAATTTTATACAGAAGAATCAAGAACTACTTAAGCATTGAGGACAACACTTTTTGAAGGAGAGGGGCATGTTAGGCCCCTATACTACTAGTGTAACCCCTTATTGTTATTATTACAACCCCTTTATTATATTGATGTACCCATTTAGTCCCCATATTGTTATTATTGTGCCCCATATCCCACTATTGTTATTATTGGTTGCCCTTACATTATTATTATTATGTCGGCTCTGATTATATGATGACCCCTTAGACTCCTATATATAGAAAGGAGGTCTTGTCATTTGTATCATCCAAGAATTGTTCATTTATGTAATGTAAAGGAGGTTTCCCCCACGAAGAGGCTTATTTCTAAGGTGTTGATCTATCTTTTCTATCTTTTTGTGAGCTGGTTTCATAACACTTTGAGCCTCTTTCTTCAATTCCTGCTTGTTACCATCAACACCGAGTTCCTTTTTTGAAAACAAAAGAAGGTACAATGTAGAGTGTAATACAAGAAATACAATGAACACTAGAATATAAACTGAAGTATACTATAAATATTTTATACAACATATACCTCAACATCAACAACGTCAAAGTCATTCTTCCCCATACAAGAAAGAAACTTGAACAAGTTTTCTACAATTGGGCATTAATGGCCACTATAATATGGCCAAATGACCTATATAAAGAAAGAAAATAAAATGTCACCATATAAAATAACACCTTAATAGCTTAGTATTCAACCTTCAGTTAAAACTTAGGCACAATCATGGCAACTAAGTTACATGCTAAAAATCTCAAGTTGTAGATAACTTGTGAAAACAAATAATCTGAGGTGTGATGTTTAATCCTTGTCATTTTATTCGCAACAACATTTCATTTTATAATGCATGAACTTGGCCAAGCGTGTAAACAACATGTGCTCAAAAAATTACATGGAAGTAAACTTTTTTTATAGTCATGAGATTTTTTTAACACAAAATGGCTACAAGTCTTCCAATCAATATCATGTAATACTAATTTCATCTTCAAGCTTTGGTTGTTGTTTAAATGGACAAGACACAAAGTATTTTCAATTTCATATTTAAAAGAAAAAAAAAATTCAAAAGAAACATTCAAAATACAATCAAACAATAAAGAGAGGATATCATGGAATGGACATTGCAATTATAAAAAATTTGTTTACCTATCCACTGATGTCTTATCTAGGATTCGAAAAACATTTGCTTGCCCAAAATAAACATGAGTCGATGAAAGAATCAAAAAATTAAAAACCATAGGAATCCCTACTAGAAACACTTCCAAAGTCGATGTATCAAGTGCCTGAAGGATCTATAACAACAAATTAATCATATTCAATACATGTTATGCATTGTCTCCCCATCCTTTTTCCAATCACATTTCCTTTAACCTGCCCACAACAGAGTCAAGTAACAATCAAACGAAGGCATTGACATTTGTTTTTATCTTTTATATCTATAAAATTTGAATCCGATTTGTTTAAGGAATATATTAATTCATATTTAATGTCTTCCTAACATATGAGAAGGTATCAATCAAACATGACATCAGCAAAATCAATCCTCAATCAGGTCCTCAAACAATTTCTACAATATCAATATTTTTTTTTCTATGATATTTTGGGTAAAAAAAAACATATCTACAAAATAAAAATCCATATATTACTTATCTTCAAACTTTGTATATGGTGTATTCTTAGGTAGCCTTTTAAGATGTTTTTTGACCTTTACCAAAACGAACTGTAGCTTGGCTAAATTCTGTATCCTTTCATTCGACATCAATTTCTGCAAGATAAATGTCACACATTATTCTTTCCCATTTTTTAACATGATACATATGATAAATTTAAACTCACATAAAACCAAGAGAAAACCATTTTCTAACCGAAACAAATAAACAAATAGTGCCTCTAATAAAATTTCATTCTAATATCAAAAAATGAAAAGAGAGTGGACCATTTTTCTGCTTGAATTTACTTATTTTTGTTATGAAAGTGCTTGGACTTGAGGAACTAACAAATGTGAGGGAAGTTGTAAATGTGAAAAAAAATTATGTTGACCTTTCTAGACTTCTTGAAGTGATCTCTTGCAACTTTTCACCCAGCCTTTGATCCACAGTAGGAAACTTAATATGAACATCCCCATCATGATTAAGAGTGCCATATTCTTCTAGAAGATTAGTTGATCCAACTTCCATTTCTTTGGGCTCTGAAATAGGCCTTGACAATTAGTTCATTCTTCCATATAGTCGCAATGCTCGCATGGCATTATTACGAATGCCTATGGCTCCCTTATCTCGTACAGTAATAGGCAAGTTCAGTTGACATTGTGTTGCCGCAAAAGTTTCAAGCTTTTCAGTTTTCTTGTAAGCTTGATAAGAATCATCCCAACCAAAAGGGAAAAATGTATTCATATTCATTGAAAATTCTATTCCACCAAAGCTTTTAGCTAAGTTAGCATTGCAACTCCCTGAAAACTCAGTGATTTTCTCAACATCATTTACTTTGGATTGATTTAATGATGTCTTCATAGCAGGGTAAATTTTATCATCTTGTTCCAATGTTGTCTTCTAAACAACCCTATCTGTCTCATCTGACCTCTCATTAATATGAGAATTAAGAGAAGGCTATTCATCTAAATTTTCTCCACTCAATTGTTCAACTTTATCCTCTTCCAATCCATAAAATATGGGTGGGCCTATATTGACTTAAAGAACAATTTTATTTTTTCCATCACCCATATCTTGTTGATCTTGGAACAACATAAATCATATTTGTGATGGGTTTGATTTAGAATGTGAAGACATTATTTGTAATGAAATTTATGAGTGATGACCTTGAGAAAAATTAATTCCTTCAAATATAGGATGGCTTGATTTCATGACACGTGTTTGTAGCACATGATTGAAAAGCACATGAGGCAATGCCTGTTGATGAATTGATTGTTCATCCAAATTTGGAATTTTTTCTTTAGGAATGGTCTATTGATGAGAAAATTTCTCCTTGAGATGAGACACCTTCTCATGAGGTAAAGTCTATTGATAAACAAGATCTTGAGTCAATTGTTCATTATAATTATGAGATGTTAAAGAGAGAAAATCTATGTTATTTAGTAAAGCCTATGAATGAATGTTAGTGATTTGGTACAAGGAAAGACGTGGGAAGCGAGGGAATTGTGGATATTCCCAAGAACTTTTTTCCCAAATGTGACATGTGAGGATGTATGCTTATTACACAAATATATTTGAGAACATGCACCAATTTGAAGGCAAGACTATTTTGGATGTAGGAGCAGGAAGTGCTAATTTGGAAATCTAGTACGCACAAGATGATGTAAGGAAAGTTTAAGCTGTAATAAAAATTGGGTTAACCACATTGTCAATGGAAATGAAGGATCTATGGAGGATGTCATGTTTCTTGAAAAGTTGATGTCATTTTCTCAAAGTGGATGGTGTGATTGATTTTTTAGGCTGGCTATAATCATGCCATCTATGTGTACACTTAGTTCTCATTATTGTTGTTGTAGTCACATGGTGGTCTTGTTGCATGCAATAGCTATGTGACATGTTGATGAACGAGCTCAAGCATTGGCTATAGTTTAGTTATTTATTTTGCATTAAGTTGAGTTTGTGAATTGGAAATGTTAGAAGAGAGAATAACCAAAGCTTGAATTTATAAATTTTATATTGTGTTTATTCTTTCACTTGTCTAATTCACTAGGGGTAAAGTGCCTCAGAACCCCTAAATTGGAGACAACTATGGCATTTAAGAATCATTGCTTCGCCTACACTAGTTCTCCACATAGTACCACGTTGAGGGCTCTTAAGAGGAATCAATATATTTGGTAGTGTCCAAAGGCTTGAAGAGAAAGTTTGTTCATATTTACATGGAAAATATTCTACACACTCTCTTTGATATTCCTTCTTTGAAGCATCATACCACGAGAGGCAACATCATTTAGGACTTGCAATTTAAAAGCACTCTAAGAACTAATTTGGATTTTTTTGAGATAATATGGCTTGCCAACCATCAAAGCAAATTTTTGATGAGGCTTTGTTCTTGAACTCCAGAAATATAATTTTGCAATGACATGAAACATTTTGTCACATTTTTAATAGTAATAGAACAATTTCTTGCCACCTTTGAAGGGTTATGGAAAATAAATGGCATACTCTATCCACATTGCATTTGAAAAGCACCCTGAGAACTAATTTGGGATTTTCTGAGTTAATATGGCTTGGTAGCCATTGAAGGAAAACACCCTTCATTCCGAGAAGAAGATTTGATGACAAAAGATGCACATTTGCTGCATGTTTTGGTAGTGGCTTAATGATAGTAATGCCATAACTTGAGGAATCTGGCATTTCAAAAACACGCAGAATGTGAACCTTTGACTTAAGATGTTGAGAATTTCCCTTGACACTTATTTTCCACAAAGTGAGCAGTGATACAACATTCAATTTCTTTTCAACCTCTTATGTTCCTCATCTAATGGTTGTTGTATTGCCTTATTTTCCTAAATTAGAATTAGGCTAAGTTACAATAACAACTTACTCAATGTTTGAGTAAGTGTCCTAACAAAACTTTGGGTGACTTTCGTATGTCTAGACACTTAGAGCTACATCGATTTAGCTACAAACATCAACAACACAATATCCTATATAATGGAAAATAAATCACCCAGATCGAGAATATTTAGACTCTCTTTCAAGACGTCTTTGATCCCAAATCCTAATTCACTCACTTCAAGAATTTGAAGCTTAAGCCTCCAAGATGCTTCGGCCTCCAAGCAGTTTCCTATCTATAAATAAGAATTTTTACTTGTTTAAAAGAAATGATTCCTCGTTAAAAAATCATGATTTTTTAAAAATATTTTTCTCTATGGTTTTTCATGTTTGTTCGAATTAGTAGATCCAAGCATATGAATGTTCACATAAATTTGAGTAGTAGCATATCAATAGTAGTCTACCTGAACAAGAAGGGAATTTTGATGTCCTAGATTTAGGCACTCTTATTTTAGGCAAACATCCCCTAGAAAGTTGAGTAGTAGATTTAGGAAAACATCCTAGGCATTTAGGCACACTTATTCCCTCTATAAAATGTTCGTAAATCTAGTACCTTACAACATGTACCTTCCAGGGGATGTTTTCCTTCCAACAACATCAGGATTCACTCAAATTTTGCAAAATGGTGTGAGCTTTGTTTTTTAATGCCTCTATCACAATATGGTTGAGTATGTCAAAAATCAGGTAAGAGAATCGCTAAGAGATTTAGAAATTGCATAACGCTAAAAGAATGCAGAGGGAGAAATAGGGATGTACAAATTTCAAAGAAAACAACCAAATTAATCATTACAAAATGAGCTAGAAAGAGAAGAAATAGCATGCCCATTAAGGGTTGAACATATATAGGATAGAATAACTCAGACCTCTTTACTATTAGCATTGAAGCAATTTCAATCTAATTGATGCATTTCAAACAACGTAAAAATCCCTTTCTTTCTAGTTATCAGAGAATAAAAAAAATTAAAATCACCTGGCATTCAATCAAGAGCATCATGCACGATAGATGCTCTAAGCTCCAAATCAAAATGAATTTCAACCCTTTGTTTCATCACAATTTTTGCCACTCCCTTTGAATGACGACCTTCAAACTATCGTGCAAGCAAGTTTCCAATCCACCTTTCTAGAACTGGTACTATACCACATACGAAAAACAATAATACTTTCCACATTGGAGCCCAAAATCCACATTCATGTCCTTTCCCAACAGGCCCAATGTTAAAGCAATAAT
The DNA here is from genome assembly GCA_000404065.3 of Pinus taeda. Lineage (NCBI taxonomy): Eukaryota > Viridiplantae > Streptophyta > Pinopsida > Pinales > Pinaceae > Pinus > Pinus taeda. The sequence goes on along the minus strand of APFE031193696.1, from coordinate 161,851 downwards.
AAATCAAACGCTTCAGATATTTACACATTCTTATTTGGGGCATAATATGATATACTTGTAATGATACATACTATTTAACTACCCTACGTGTAAAAATGTATATTGTAATCTGTCTACCAACTAGAAAGTATCTACATTTCTGAGTCAAAATTGAATATCTGCATCGACAACTAGTTTTGTTAGTCACAAAATTTCACAACATAAATTGAAGGAATTTCCAAAATATTAATTCTTACGCTCCTTTGTTGTGAGTGTCTTCATAGGCTTCAACTTGAAATTGTAATCAATATGAAGAAAATTCCAGTTCTTTCGGTGAATAACAATTTTCAACATATTGTAACCTTGTCTACAAACTTGAAGCCTAGCCTCTACCCAATCTAGCTTAGTTGTCTGGAAAATGTTGGTAGCTTGAAGGGAATGAAACAAGTATTTATTATTTTGATCCTTTGGAGTCCTATGATCAATTTCATTCAACACATAACATTTTAGGAGCTTCTGATAGCTGACACAAACCTTCATTGGATATGTGGGGGGGTTGCATGACATGAAGCATTCAAGGATTCAAATCCATGGCACACGCAACACAACTAAAGAACACAAAGAAAATGAATATGTGTCATGCATCATAAAAATGTATACCACTGTTCGTTGTACAAATCAGAAACAAGAGGAATATCTTTCGCTCATTGCATAACACTTAATTGCATATTGAATTTATGTGGAGCAAAAAATAATGAAGTAGCAATTGTTGTATCTATGTAAATTGGTGTATGGTGCAACAAAGGTTCCATGCCTTCTGGAACAAAAAAATAATCGTCATCATCCTCCTTGTAATTTTTCCCCTTATGGAGATTATTCTTATGAAAAGAAGTTGGATGAATCAGAGGATCAAAATAAAATTTTGGTAAATCTAGTTCTTAAGCTTTTATGTACATCACCATGGGACTATGATATACACAAAACTTAAACTTCTTAGGCCTGTTGTTGTAGAGACGAGGAAATGAAATTATATACTCTGTCTATAGTGGACAGCCGATAATAAGCTTATTAATATCATTGAAATCATTCCAGTATTCATCACCATTCTCCATATATTGGTACAAAGGATCAAGCTTTGGCCCTCCTATTGTTAAAATAGACATGTCAGTAAACGTTTGAACATGATTGCAACAATAAAAGTTATGATAAGTGAAAACAAAATAGATGACCAAATATTGACCCAACAATTTCCTGGGCATTGGCTTCATCATACCTAGTATGCATATGTTCAGTGCTTTTGTTTTCTAAAATGACTCCATATCAAATAGATGGAAATAATTTTTCTTAATCAAGTCATAAAGTAGTTGTCCTCTGAGACGATGCAAAATTTCCATGATCGGAAGTGATAATTGCAACCTTCCATAACTAGGCCCATTTATAATTTTTGTTTTCAACTTTCACTAGGGGCTTGTTAACATAAAACCATGTGTATACAGCGGAATCTTCTTCCTCATACAGCTCCAACTGGATAGGTTCAAGAGGGTAGACATCTAACAAATTGTCTACATAATTTAAAGGAGTTTCCTCATTATCAAATGGTTGAAAGCACATTCTTTTAAAATGTCGCTTGTCTCTTTTTTCTCTACGTGTTATGATCCACATTATACCCCACTGCAAGAAAGCTTCCAATTATAGTGAGATGCTATTACATCGAATAGTTTGGATGTTATTACAGTTACTACAGTAATTACAGGTCTCAATGCATGTTATGAAACCAGCGCACAAAAAGAGAGATCAATGACTTAGAAATGAGCCTCTTTGAGGGGGAACCAACTTTACATTACGCAAATGAACAATTCTTGGATGATACAAATGACAAGACCTCCTTTCTATATATAGGAGTCTAAAGGGTCATAATGTAATAAGAGCTGACATAACAATAATAATGTAAGGGCACAATAATAACAATAGTGGGCTTCTATGGGGCACGATAATAACAATATGGGGACTACATGGGCACAACAATATAATAAAGGGGTTGTAATAATAACAATAACAAGTTACGCTAGTAGTATAGGGACCTAGCATGCCCCTCTCCTTAAAAAAGTGTTGTCTTCAACAATTGAATAGTTCTTGATGCTTCTGTATAAAATTCTTGTCCTCCCATGTGGAATCATCAGGGGGTAAGTTCTTCCACTTGATGAGATACTCTGAAAGTGATCAATTTCATAGTTGACAGGTTCTTGTTTTTGTGATTGGTCCAGGCTTCAATATGATTATTCCTTCCTTATCAAGTTTTGGCAATATTATTTGAACTGGGACCTTCTGCAACTTTTGAATGAGTGGCCACACTTCTTCGTCCTTCTTCCATCCATCCCTTACTTTGTTTATCCAATCTTGTTGGATAATAGAAATAGTAGAAAGAAATTCTTCCACATCCTCATCCTTACTTGACAGTGCATCTGCAACAATATTTTTCTTCCCTTTTTTGTAGATGATTTCAAATTCATAACCCAACATATTTGTGACCCATTTTTTCTCTTCTTCTAAAGATAATCTTTGTTCTAAAATGTATTTAAGACTATCATGATCAATATTTACCTTAAAGTGTCTTCCCATTAGGTAAGGTCGCCATTTCTTAAGTGCATGTACTATTGCCAACATTTCCTTCTCATAAATAGCTTTCTTGAGATGTAGCCATAAAAAAACCCAATCACCTACATCAAAACTTCTTTCACTGCAATGTTGATCTGCTTGTTGTTTCATTCAATTCTGCACGAAAGTGGCGTTATCCTTTAAAAGTTGGAAAACTTGTTGTTCATGCTCGATGTGATCTTTCACTGATTGAATATTTTTCTTACTGATATGTCCTTCTATCTTGAGATTTTGAGGAGTGGTGGTTTCTTCCAATGCATTACAAGATATGGTCGGATTCATTTCTTGATGCTCGATGTGGTCTTTCACTTCTTGAACATTTTTCTTCTTGATATGTCCTTCTATCTTCATAGTTTGGGGAGTGGTAATTATGTCCAATGCATTACAATATATGATCGGATTCATTTCTTATTTCTCGATGTGATATTTAACTTCTTGAACCTTTTTCTTATTAATATGTCCTTTTATCATGAGAGTTTGAGGAGTGGTAATTCTTTCCAGTGATTTGCAAGATATGGTCAGATTCATTTCTTATTTCTTTGGGGTTGGTTCCTGGTGTATATCCTCTTCTTTCGATGTTTCTTGATCCTTTTATTCCTCCTCTTTAGAACCAATGTAAAATAGTTTCTTCTTAGCACACTTATGACCTTTAATGTATTTGTTATCACAATTGTAACGAAGCCCTTTTGCTCTTTTTTCTTCCAATTGTTGTGGTGTCAACCTTGTAGGTTGTGGAAGGCTAGGAGAAACAACACTTCCATACTTGTAGTTGTGAGGGGTAGACTTCCTTGTTTCCATAATTTTGCTTTCCACTTTTTTGGCCAACCTGAATGACCTCTCCAATGAATCAGGTTCCCAAAGACGAACCTCTTGTTGAATGCTATTCTTTAAAGTCCCTATGGAGACATCAATCCTCTGCTTCTCTGGAATATCATTTTCCCTTATATTCAATTTTTGAAAGTCCTCAATGTGCTCTACCATTGAACACTTCTGTTTGATATTTATCAATTGGTTGAACAAGGCGTTTCTCTTTGTATCTTAATAATGTGTTGTCATTTCCTCCATGAAAATTGACCACGTAACAAGTGGTTTACGAGAACAAATCCCTTTATACCATAAAAATTGATCCGGTTCTAAATATGAAGAGGTAATACATACCATTTGTAACAGTTTAACCTCATGTAGATTAGAATATTGCTCCATCTGTAGTATGCAATTTAACGGATCCTTGCCATCAAACTTCCTCATAACGTCTTTTCTTGATTTTAGGAGCTCGATCTTGAAACAACTGTAACTCGGTACTTTGAGATCTCCAAGTTTTGAAATTTCATCCTGCAGTAGCCCTCTGAGTCCTCTTTCTAACTCGACAAATCTGATCAAGATTAGATTCTGCAAGGAATATTTATGTCCAATCTCCCACGATGACCTGATTATAGACTATAGCTCATCCTCTTTCCAAAACTTCTGATGAAATTCAATCTGATGCTTAGAACAAAAGTTATGATGATTTTCCCAAGGTCACCTATTTAGGATGTACTCCAGGAGTTTGCAAACCCTAACTTCCTCAGATCATATATCTCAAAATATAACGATCGAAGGTCTGAAATTTGGACCCAAGGTTCAGATGAATTTCTTCTCAAATGAGTTTTCTTTTTATCTTCTGAAACTTCGTAGCAAAAATGGTATAGCGAAAATTCCACGATGACCTGTTTTAGATAAATTATGGAGCTTCCAAAAACCCTAACTTCTATAGATCATATCTCCAAAAATATAGTGACACAAGATCTGAAATTTGGATCCAAGGTTCACCATGATTTCTTCTCAAATGGGTTTTTTTTCGCTTCTGAAACATCACAGAAAAAATGTCATAGTTAAAATTCCATGATGACCTATTTGGGGTAGTGAAACCCTAGAGTCCAAAGCTCTAATACCAAATGTTATGAAATCAGCTCAAAAAAAGATAGAAAAGATAGATGAATGCCTTAGAAATAAGCCTCTTTGAGGGGGGAACCTCCTTTACATTACACAAATTGAGAATTCTTGGATGATACAAATGAGAATACCTCCTTTCTATATATAGGGGTCTAAGGGGTCATAATGTAATAAGAACCGACATAACAATAATAATGTAAGGGCACAATAATAACAATAGAGGGCTTCTATGGGGCACAATAACAACAATATGGGGACTACATGGGCATAATAATACAATATGGGGGTTGTAATAATAACAATAAGGGGTTACACTGGTAGTATAGCGACCTGACAGTGCACTTACAGTAATGGTCTCGATGCTCTTACAATCTTAGTACAATTATAGTGGAGCCTATCACAATCTTGGTGATATTTTAGTGGAGATATCTCAGTGCTACTACAACAAGTGATCTCGGTATTGCTACAAAAAATAATTTCAATGTTACCAGCAGAAGAGAGGCCAAGACAAAGAAGGTCTGAATTCAAAGAGGATGTAATAGAAGTCTAGAAGTAAGGCCAAATTTTTTTACGCTAAAGAGGATAGAATTGGAAAAGGAGTTGTATCTTGGTCTTAGAGTGACACAAAGGTCAAGGGTCTTGGTCTTGGTATTCGTCAATTGGAATCTCTATAAGAAGAATTGGTGTGGGTTTTCCTCTCAAAGAGTGAGAGGTTTTGGCCCTCGATGATAACCTACATTCTGTGTCTCTTGTCAAGCTATAAGGAAGAAAAAGCTTCCTAAAGGTTGGGATATTGTACCATGGATAATGGCCCAGTTACAAATAGTTTTTGATGTGCAATGCTTCTGCTACTGTTATTAATGATGCCCACCGATTCAACTATTGTTGTTATCACAATTGTTCCCATTGTTTCCTACTTCTATTGACTTGCCACTATACTATTGTACCCAATTGTTGTTGTCACTTTCCCTGTGCCATGTAGTTGCCCCTTCTGCATTTCACAAGTCTCACCACTACTGTTGTTTATCCATTTTCTTGTATCTCTTCTACTCTCTTTATGCTATTGATTATGAACAATGTTGTTTCATGACCCTTACTTCTACTCAAACCTTAGATCTGTCAAATCATCAACATAGATGCACTAGCTTCATCAAAAAATTCTTTGCATACTTATCCAAGACATTATCACACTGGCTCTATAATTTCACTGTTTACTTGAGTTCCTTTAGTTCCTGAAATTTACTTCTTGCAGACTTCAAGAATAAGCGTGTTGTCACAGGATTTTCTTATTACTTCATGTGTCAAATAAATCATGCTTCCAAATCAAAATTTGTTAATGTTTTAACTATGATACGTATGGGGTTGTTTTCACTATGATGATCTCCCAATAGGTCTCCATATCTAAACCAACCAAGCTTCAGGGTAATGAGTCACATAGTTCCATTGTTATAATATCAAATATTTTCCATGCTGTCATATCACTGCTACAGATTATGGATGGATGGATGTCTACCTTACAGTAAAAAACAATCTTAAAAAAGTTTCCATTATACAGAATTAAGGAATACAATTAATTCTTGATACTTGTAATACTGAACAAGATCTACCACTAAGGGTTCACTCTTCAGATGAGGATGATATGGTATTCTCCTATAAACATATCATCAACTACAGATCATTTTTCATCATAGGATGAAAATGTTGATCTTGACATCATGAAACAATTTCCATTAGTTTAATTATAGGTGCCATCCAAATATAATTTGTGAAGAGATGTTACTTTGTTGTCAGTGAAAAGGCCAAGTAAAATTTTGACTGTACATTCGAGTGTAGGATATGACTGAATAATTATAAAACCATTGCATGGAATCATTAATTGGTCAAATACAACTTTAGATCTATTTGACAAAACAATGATTACAGTTAAAAATATTTTGATTTCAAAACACATTCTCAAGATCCCTTTAACATCAATGTACTTCATATGGACTCATAATTTTTAAAGTTCAAGGTGAGCATGGATATAGAAATCAAGCTTGAGACTCTCAAATGCGTAGTGCTCAGATAAGGTGGAAATATTATTGAGTGATGATTGATATTGACCATCGTACAAGAGAGAAAAAAAATAGCAGCTACCTTCAAAGAAACCCCAAGTCCAACGAGTCCCAAAATAAAAGATTCTGAAAAACCAAAAAACAAAAAGTTCCCATAACGTCTCCAAATTAGGTTGGAACATACTTCTACTGTACTCAACCCTCAAATGACCCTAAGGGGATAAAGCCAAAGTGGTAGTAAAAAAATTTGTGAAAGAGACCCAAATGCCAAGTTATTTCTCTATTGTTCATAAACCTCCAAAAATTTGTGTATAACGGTGTACATGGGGAGTCGAGTTTGGGTTCTACCAAAATATGTGTATAAAAGTCTACTTGTGGAGCTAAAATTGGGTTCTTCTTAACAGATCGGGCCTGATAATAAAGTGGAGCTTGTGAGAGACTTTGTATTTGTTGGAAAGAGGTATGCTTGCTGGTGTATTTATCAGGTTCCAATCTAAATTCTAGTGCTTTGTAACAACTATTTGCTAGACTGTGTGCCACTTTATTGACTGTTTTCATAATTCCGAGTTAAAAATTAATAAAAAATTCTGATTCCATTGACATATAACATATATCCATGGTATTTTCTAGTTGGATGTTTGTAAAATATATGTTACCATCCTATATTATCTCATTTGGAACAAAAATGATGAAAGTACACCTACAACACTCTGACATCAAGCATCTTGAATAAATGCTTCATCGGAAACATTACATAAACTCAAAAAATTCAGTGCTATATTGGACAATTTCCTTTTGGGAATATTACACTTCCAAGTTTAACTGTGTAGACCCAGTGAATGGTTAAGAGGTATATGATGTCTATGGGAATTTGTTTTCCTCTATTTGCTAAGGATGGTAACCGAAACTTTGGTTGCATCACCACTGTTAACATCTGGAGTCCTCTACTACCCTTCATTTGTGAAACATTTTAGATGTAAGGTGAAAATCAGACTTCTTGCAGCTCACGCAGTTGTCAAGGCATATGCATATTGTTGCATGAAGAGCATGCTTGACATTACAAAATATCAGGTATTTGTACCATTTTTTTCAAATGACCCAACCCTCATTGAATAATGTTGGATTGGGCTTCTCCAAAAACATACAATTATACATACGTGTGTTCTCTCAGAGGAGTACAAGCTATTTCTGGATGGAACTCAATAAATAGCCATTGGATTAGTTGTGCTACCACATCTACATGAAGTCAGACCAATTATTTTTTAATCTAGCGCTTTGGGTGCAACCGAACGAAGTTTGGGTAAGGAAACCCTTACACCCAAAATACCAAAGAAATGAATTCATTGGATGCCAACACATCTAGTTGCGTCATGGTTCAATTGGGAATACAACAGAGGAAAAGATTCAAGGACCTCTAAATGGTAAGAAAATGAGCTTCTTATTCCAACTGAGTTTTGAGAATTAAGGACAAGATAACATCAAATTGTTTCAGAGGAAATTAAAATTAAATTATCTAGGTAAAGAAACAATACCTACGAAACCTCAAGAATGCATTCCAAATAGAAGTGAGTTGGCTTCCCAATGCTTTGAATCCTTCTAGCATTTCCACATTGGATACCAATGGCCAGTACACACTTTTGGACTAAAATGATCCACTGTATTGCTGCAAAAGAATTATACAAGAGGAATAAAAACAATGATACAGCTTCATATTTGTGCATGTAAATACATTTGATTATACTATATATTAATCATGTAGAATGTCAACCCCCAACTTAAATATACTTCATAATACACACACAAAGGAACCCTACTAGATAATGAAAATTGGTTTCTTTACCTCTGTGACACTGCTTGACACATCTATTGGTCCTTCTAGCATTGACTTCTCATTTTTAGTTACTTCATCATTTCCAAAACCCCTTAGATGTCCATTAAGTTTATTTTTAACTAACAGTATAATCAAATGTTCTATTTTATCTGGATCATCAATTATTTTATTAATTTCCTTGCCAAGCTTCTACAATTTATCAAGAAGAATATCCTGAGATGTGCAGATTGCTTTCCATAAGGAAATATCTTTGGAATCAACTTCAGGCTCCCCAGTGATGAGAGCCTACCATCTCAAAAAACTGCTTGTAAGATTTCATTGGAGTAACAATAGCTGTTTACCATTTAGAGGAATTAAACAAGCATAGAGTGCATCATAATGAAATAAATCATGTTACCGATGGTGAGATCTTAAGAGAAAATGTGGCTCTGATATGACATTATGTTAACATCCATTATCTGTTTCTTTTCTCAATTAGAATAAAAAGGAAAATGTTACATATACAAACATAGAATATATGCATGCTTTCTTTCATTCTTGAAGAAATCTTTAACCCATAACAAACAACTTAAAGAAAGAATTCATGGAATGTGATATTCTGTGTCACCACATTGAGCAAATTCTCACTCTAGAATCTAAGTAAAATGACAATATCTGTGAAACCTCAAGAATCACTAAAACTAAAAATTTCAAATTTGTGCAATACTATACCTAAACTTACAAACACATACGACTGATAAAAACAACAAACAATCAAATTTGAAAACTCAAAAAACCATCATGGATTTTCTATTAAATTTGGAAAAAAAAGAAGCTAAATGCTACAGCTCAGAACTCAATTCTCAAACCATAAAGTGCTTCCACTTTATAGACTAGGAATAAAAATAGGTACAATGAATCTAAATGCATGCACAATACCACCTCTACTGGCAATATTAACTCCTAACCGTAATACACCTTACTCACAGGGATAACCAAGCCAAATAAGGTGCACCTCTACATGCAGATAGATTAAGGCATGGAAACATGCATTCACTTAGAGATTTGTCCCCCTTCACTAAGTTAGGAATCCAAGTACACAAGTGCTAGTACAAACATGAACTGCACCCTCTAACTTTACATGCAACTTCTAACTAAAGAAAAAGAAATATTTTGAACTGAATTGTTGAATATGTAAAAAGAATCTAAAACTAGAACTAGACTACACATGCATGTTTTTGGCATCCACACTAAGGTAAAATTACACATGCATACAAAATCATCTAAGCTACACATGTAAAACTAACACTTCCTTTTAGCAAAGAATGTGTTCTTCATTACATAAAACCTCTCCTTGAACATCTCAAACTTCCGCTTTGCCAAGGGCTTGCTCCAGATATATAGAACCTGTTGATCTGTAGGAATGTACTAAAAAATTATTACTCCAATTTGAACCCTATCCCTAATAAATTAGTACAGGTACCCGATATCAATATGCTTGTATCGATGATGAAGCATTGGATTCATTTATTTTTCTTTTCTTGGGGGCATGTTTAATTCTTCAATCTACACTTCTAGGCCTGCATTGGTATACTTTTCTATAGTTATTGTTTGTTGATTTTCTATATTTTGATCATCTTCATCAATTGAGAATGGTCACTTCATCTATTTTTCCATCTTTTCGTCCCTCCATTTCAATCAACCCTTCCTCTTTGTGTCAATAATTTTCATTAGCAATCACATTAGACATTATTATTATCATAATAACTGAAGAAAGAACATGTTATAAAAAATAACATGGAATCAGAGCCAACAGAAGCCAAGCCCAAGCTAGAGTTAGATGGACCAGTCATACATATGACATATTCTCTATGGCACTATTTTGAGGCACATTTTGTTGTATGTTTAGCACATAATTTATGGCTTGGCTCAGAGGCTTATCCTATCATGATAGTGGCACAAGACCTTCTTCATGTATGATCTCATGATTTCTCCTTCAAACACAGTGTTCCTCTCCCTTCAGAGAACTCTAATGCATTGTAAACTCACTGATAAGGTGTTCTCTCTCGCATGTCTGACGCACTATAACTCACTAGTAAGCTTGCACTCTCACTACAAGACTCTTGCCTTGTGATCTTTGTCTCAGGTACCACTATAGTTTCTTACAATCTCACACTTGAGTATGACTGATATAACATTTGGTCTCGATCTCACTGAAACAGCATATGGTTTCGACCTATGTGATCCTGTACTAGTTGGCTATCACTTCACTGTATGTATTGTATGGCATCTTTGTGTCATGTATGGCATCATCTGCTTATATTATCACTGTGTATCATATCTCTGCATTATGTGCAACATCCTCTACTAGTTTCTGTGGTAAGAAACCTAATCTTTCCATTTTTCTTCGTTTCCCTTCGTTTTTGGTGGTAGTCTTCATTTGCTTAATGCAACTCACTAAAAATGTATTGTGTTGTACAATTTTGTTTGTAGAAATATTGAATGCCTGAGAAAAGGGGTTACCTAGATTTTGTATAGGGTCATTGTGACTTGTAGGCTGGACTTCTTCATCACCACTCTTTATATTTCCATTTTGTGTTGAAGCATCACAACCCTTTGATATAGCTTGTGAGGTGTCTACTTCAATTTTTATTAGGCTTTGAAAACACTAGAGTAGAATGCTTTGTTCTACTTGTCGATTTGGAAGAGCAGGGATATCTCCAAGGTTTTCCTTGTAAGAATCCTATTTGAAACCAATGGAGATTAAAGTGTCCATACCTTGTGCCTCTAAAGTTAATCTCCTACAAGAAATTGTCTCACAACAGATCCAATATGTGCACAAAGTCACAACTTATATATTCAGAAATCTAGACTTAATTCATAGATCGAGTCTTGAAGCATTTTGGAGCCCATATGCATAATGCCTGTTCGAGGGGTATTTATGTCTTTACTTCAATCAATCTTGGAATATTCCTGTGACCTACTTATGCATTTTCTAGGGTAATTAAACATAACTTTGTGGCAAGGTCAAATTCTAAAGTAGCACATATTTGTTGCTATGATTTGTAATTGGTTCGGTATATCTCACCTAGAATAAATTTGTTGTGATCTTGAACCTGAGGTAGAAATTGCCTTGGCTAATTCACTGAGTCTACAATACCAAGAATCATTTATAGATATATCATACACTCATTCAAAAATTTATGTGGAGCCCTTCTGATTGAATCATGAAGAATTTTTATGTGAGGATTAATGTTCTGGAAATTTTAAAGGCCATCTGTCCCTCCTTCTACAACTGATCTATGCATATACATTTAGCCCCTCCCTTGATCAGATATTCAATATGCTTTTCATTAAGGCAGAATATTCAATATTATTTTCTGATATAACTTGTGGACAAATTTGCATAAAAGGCCAAAAATTTAGGATGCAACCCCTTCCTCAAAAGCTTATATGTATGTATGCACTTGGCCCTGAGCAAAGTTATAATGCTAGCATAGACATCTTAATCTGAACATCTTGTTTATCTTCTTTAGTTCAAATTCACAATTCTATAAGAATGTGTATTTAAGGTATGATACTACATTTTTCTGCAGAAGAATTTAGGGTGAGCTTCTAAGGCAATCATGTAGCCCCTTCCTCAGAAGCTTATACGTATGTATGCACTTGGACCTGATCAAAGTTTTAATGCTAGCATAGACATCTTGATCTGAACATCATGTTTATCTTCACTAGGAAAAATTCATAATTCTATAGGAATGTGTATTTAAGGTATGAGACTACATTTTTCTGAAGAAACATTTAAGGTGATCTTCTAAGGTATTCATTCATGCCAAATTCAGATTTCATTAAAGGTTCAAATTTTGGATATTGATTTTATGTCAAACTGGAGCATATCAAAAAACACTTACTTTACAGTCAATATATATAGTTAAGTATGGTTTGAGGCCTTTAAGGCTTCTCTTCAAGGTCGTCTATATCAAGCGTGTCAAAATCTGATGTACACCTCTTATGGCAAGAAAAGTCAAAGAAAATCACACTAAGGTAGTTTTGGTGCAAATCACTTGGCACCTCCATATAATTAGGGATATTAGTAACAATGTACAACAATGTATTCATCCTAAGAAGCATCACTAGTAGTAGAATTTGTTGAAATGGGTTCAATATCATAAAACAATCTTTGGTCCAAGTTTGAGAATTGTGATAAAAAGGTAAATTGATTTTGTTCTTTATTGCACACATGAGGTATTCAATCAATCATAAGGATTGATCCCTAAAATAATTTTATACAAATTCTATCATATTACTATTATATGTCATGTGATAGTACAGTAACAGAACAAAATCATTAAAAATATTAGGAAATAAATATTGCTAAGATTTTCACTTCAAATATTAGACTGGCTTGAATCATGTAATAGTAGAAAATGTTTTCTTGGATGAGGATGGTGCCAATATCTTAGTATATTCATTCAGTCATTCATTCTTATGAAATTAATAATAAGATTATATTGATATATTATTTTTTAGGCCCATCAGTTGAACGAGTAGATCATGTGAGATAGTTTACTTGGGCATCACTAAGGTTTGGTAGTTGAAAGTTTTTAATATAGTTGCAGCATGATAATGTCTCATCTTAAAGTTGAGGAGTGTATTGACAAAGGATAGATGTTGAAATGAATTAAGTCTTAAGGGAGCTATGGAATCCCTGGTAGAATGGCTTGTCAGCTATTCTTGCCTAATGATTTTTACAATAGAAATACCATGTCATAAGACGTTGATCTTCAAAAGATGGATGACTTAATGATTTTGAATTAATAGCAGGTTACAGATAACCTGATGGTTATGTTTTGGGAAAAGTTACTTTTCTTATCTTTAGAGGGAGCCTATGGCCAGCTTACAACTATTGATAATGTCTATAAGAGGGAGTTGTCTTAGCCTTGATGCACTTCTTCCTAGATAAAATGGAAAAGTTGCTGATCCAAATAGAGACAACTTATGAAGGCTCTCATGTTCATGAAGATATCTCTGTTAACTATGATCTACAAAACCCTACCAAAATTGCTAGATTGTGAGTATGATAAATGAAAAGAGCACCTTTAGGAGCTATATCTCTTGGAATCCACCCTTTATTTCATGTATGAATCAAGAACTAAATTCTAGTAGCATATTTGAGGTTGGATATTTAAAGTAACAATAATGGCTTATTATGAAACCATTTGGGTGAGAGAGCTCTCCCCCGTAACTGATTTGAGCATGTGTCAGAAACCACTATTGTATATTACAGAATGTGATTTTCCTTTCACAGAATCCCATGTTCCATGATCATTCCAAGCATGTCAGCATCATGTATCACCTTATATGAGATATAACACAATAGGGAGTAATCAAGGTCCATCATTAGAGAATGGTTATGTAGATTATCGACATCCTCTCTAAGCCTCTTGAAAAGGTCACGTTTATCTCCCTTTAGGTAGAGGTTGGGAGTTGTGGATAGACCCTACTATGAGGGTCCTAGTTGAACATTAAGCTCTGAGATCTATTGAGGGCTTGGGGTACTTATTGAGCTATGAGTGACCATAGGGTGAGTGGTTCACCTTCTCCTATTGGTGTACTGTGTACAGGGTGAGTGGTTCAACTTCCCCTGTGATACCCCACGATAATTGACATGTGTGTAGGTTGAGTGGTTCACCTTCCCTACGATTTGAGACAGATGTATGTAGGGTGAGTGGTTCACCTTCCCCTAATGTTAATGACAAATCCATAGGATGGGTGGTTCACCTTCTCCTATGGCATATGAGTAGGTTGAGTGCTTCACCTTCTCCTGGGGATGCCCCAGCAAGAGATGCATATAGGCATCTCTTGACATGTCAATGGGACATGGTTCATCCTTTCCCCACATGTGGGATGCTCATTCCCTAGAATTATTGGTTGGCATGTTGGTGGGATGCAGTTCACCCTTTTCCCACGTGTAGGATCCTTCCCACAATTGATTGTTGTGCCTTCGGTTTATAGGACGTGGTTTGTTCTTTCCCTAAGTGTGATTGTAGGATGTGATTCATCCTTTCCCTACGTGTCATTTTGAGTAGGATGTGATACATTATTTCCCTATTGTTGATTCAATATCATCCTATCCATGTAGTCTAGAACACATGAGAATTTCCTCTTGATTAGCCAATGATTTGGGAGCAGTGGTTAGGGACCATAGCACTACTGATGGACACATCAGGTACTACCATACTCCCTATGACTAGGATGAATGGTGTTCTTCAACTTGATCGGGGATCAATTCTAGTTGACATTTTACCTTTGCACTTAATTTTGTCAGTGGAGAGTGGTAAGGTCTTGTGAATCTCTCTTGATCAATTCTTCTTCATTATTATATCAGTGTTCAACATAGTAGAGTAGAGAAAATATGAGATTCAAAGATGGTTTATGTTAGTAGATTGATTGATGATGATAGATGGATTGGAAGGTGAAATTCTCCCTAGTTGAGAGGGAGTGTTAAAATTGGCAACTAGGTCCAAATTCCATTTTGGACAACTCCTTCAGTAATGATAATTGAAACATTTAATTCCTCTTTTCAAGAGGATGAAAATCCATCTAAAGATCGTTAAGTTTGGACAAGTAGAAGTGGGATTTTGAATTTACTCTTCCACGTGAAAATTAACAACGTTAGCCTCACCTTATGTTGACTCAATAAGCCTGAGAGTCATGCCTCTTAAAAGCCATATAA